>JAHBCN010004188.1:0-62500 GCA_019359885.1 Listronotus oregonensis | reverse complement strand
AAAATAAAATTTAAAAACAGTATATAGGTATACGATAAAGGCAAACGTATATAAATATAAAGAGTAAATAAAAGGCATATCTTTAGTTGTAAGATTTATTGTACAGGGAACAGATATTGTCTTATATACAGGATTGTCCAAAAATATTGGTAAGGTGTATAATAAAACAAAAATCAGTCAACAAAGGTATAGTATACATTTATAACATCAATTGTGAAATTTGCATAACAACATATAATTGAGATATATAATAAAGAACAACTGTGTTTTCTTTTAAATATTGTTGATATATAAACCTGTTTATTTGTCATACTAACATAAAATACAGACTTCAATCATCCTTACTCTATAGGAGATTGGTCATAAATATATAAAACTAACAAAAATAAAATTTATAAACAAATTCATATAAATTTTATACAAAATAAAATATATTTAAAATCAAAATGGATGAACAAACACTCTTAAGGTCTGGCAAGACCATTCCAAAAAGGCGACTTCCTAAAAGGGAAGAAAACGAAAGTTTTTCGTCAGAATCAGATTTATCTGATAGCCGTGACAATAATGTACATGATGTAGGGGATGAATACAGCCCCAGGGACCAACCACAAAACAATGAGCAGGTGGTGAACGTCATTTCACAGCATGTAATTCCCGGCACCAGCACTCAGGCACCAGATCCGCTGATGGCAGTCATGAATATGTTACAGCAAATGAACACCACTATGCAGGATAACGCCAGTGACCTAAAAGATAAAATAGATTTATTAGATAATAAATTAGAAGACACAAAGCAAGAATTAAATGTTACTATGGCCAATAATATGCAAGAAATAAATAAAAAAATAGAGAGAGTCCAAGAAGTCCTCGAGAAGAAAATCCAAGATACACAAAATAAAATGGAAAATCAAATAGAACAATATAAAAATGAACTGTGGGACAAAATAGAAGACGAAAGGACAATTACGGACACACAAATTAGGAACATAGAGGATAGAGTGGATAAAAAAATAGAAAATATCGAAATACAGGTACAGGACAACAACGAAAAGGTTCAAAACATACACCGCCGATGGGATGATGTCATACACAATTATGATTATACGATCCAGGAAAAATTAATAACAACAGCAAACCAATTACAAAATAAAATACAAGAGAATGTGGTAAAGAGAATTGATGAGATAGAAGCAAGATCACAGATACAAGAAGTTATAAGACCAAATTTAAATATAGAAATTGGGATAAAATTTACAGGCAATATCAAAATTATTCATCCAAAAGCATTTATAAAATCATTACAAAACAAAATAAGGGGAATTAGAAATTTTATGGATGTCAAGGACATTATAAGGAGCAATTTATCAGAGGGAGCAATAATTTGGTATGCTAACATAGAAAATGAATTTGAAAATTTCGAAGAATTTGAACGGCTATTTCTTAATTTTTATTGGAGTGAAACTAAACAAGCCGAATACAGGGAAATACTTTATTTCGGCAAATATAATTACAACTTAAAGTCAGATATGGTGCATTATGCAATGAGAATAAGTACTATTGCTAACTATTTAGAGCCACGTATAAGACAAGAGGAAATTGTTTTATGTATTGCACGGCATTTTAAGGAAGAAATTGTACAGACAATAACCCTACAAAATATAAAAACAATGGATGCTTTTATACAATTTCTGACCCGAGTACAAAGGGGAACAGCAACAAATCATTTTAATAACAACCAGTACAATAATAGAAGGACATATAATCAAAATGATAATTTTAACAGGAACAAATATAGCAATCAAGACAGAAATCAACAAAAACAGTTTACAAATTATAGTGAAAGAAGAAACTATCCAACAAATCAAAACAGACCACCTTATCAAAGAAACCAAAATGGGAATTATCATAATAATATAAATTCGGCATATCCAAACACAAGAAATGGGGGAATAATAATCGGTACTATCAAAATCGATATGAAAATGCAGCAAATCAAGAAAGAACATACCAAAATAATAGAAATGTAAATACTATGCGTAAGAGCAGAAGTAATGAAAATATGGACAGAGAAAAAAGGCCCCCACAACAGAAGAAAAACTATAGGAGTCATAGTGCTCCACGAATTAAGGAAAATGAGGAAAATATGTCACGCAACAAAGATCAAGAAAGACAATCGGCAGATAACTATCAAAATTTTCAATAAAAACCTTCCGAACTAATGGCACAACTAACCATCATAAAATACTGTATGAACATCCAAAAGAAATTATAAATTTAGAAGAGGATAAAAATGAAGAAAAAACTAATAATGAATTAATTTATATCAATGCAAACTTAAATGGGGAAAAGGTAAATATTTTAATAGATTCTGGTTCGGAAGGATCAATAATAAATAAGGAAAAATTAGATTCCATTATAAATAGGGAGCAGATAATAATAAACAATGTACCAAAGATCAAGATATTGGGAGCAAATAATAAAAAACTGGAGGAAGTTAATCAAATTTGTAATATTCAATTAGAGATAGGTAAACAAATATACCAAATACAATGTATAATAATGAAAGGGCTACAATGCGACATAATAATTGGCAATGATTTTCTATACAAAAACAACGCAAAAATAAGCTATGAAAGCAATACTATATATTTAAAAGGGCACGCGATTAAATTTATAAATGAAAATGAAAAGCTAAACAATAATGAAATAAACAAAAGAAATATGATTGTTAAACCACTGGTAGGCAGTACTATTGATAAAATATATGATGACCAAAATAGGTCAAGTGGTAAATGTGTAGGCCGAAAAAGGCTACAAAAAGGTGATTTAGTGGATAAAGGAAATCCACAGAATATATGTCACGTAAATCCGGAAAGGATACGTGAGGACAGATTAGCGAATCCGGGATGGACGCTAAATCTAAATAAAATGGGTGAATGTTTTTGTGTGAATGCCAGTGTGAATCAGTGGGAAAGCAATGAAGTTGTAAGAAGCAATAAGCAAATAAAAAATATAATAACTAGCGATCAATGCCCTGACAAATATATAAATTTTATTGAACAAATATTAAACGAAAATAAAAATTTAATCAACGACGAAAATCGAATTACAAACGAATATACACATGAATTTATTGTAAAGGATATAGAGAAGTTTAAAATAAAAACATACCCTATACCTTATAAACATTGCCAAAGAGTCAACATAGAAATCAATGAAATGATAAAAAACAATATAATTGAAAGAGCCGATACTACTTATATTAACCCAGTAGTGGTAGTCCCTAAGAAAAATGGAGATATAAGAATTTGTCTCGATGCGAGAATAATTAACCAACATACTGTGCCCCAATACGAAGCACCAATGCCGATTGATGCGATTTTAGGACAAATTACGGATACAACTATTTTTACAAAAATTGATTTAAAACATAGTTTTTGGTTAATTCCTTTAAAAAAGGAATGTAGAAAATATACAGGCTTTCAAATCAATGGAATAGTTTATCAATTTAAGGTTGTGCCATTTGGAATCCAAAGTGCTTGTTCTGCACTGATTAGAGCTTTATACAAAATATTCGAACGACATAGAAACTATGCTCTTAACTACATAGACGACATATTAATATTTTCAAGAACAAAGGAAGAACATAAAATACACGTCAAAAATATAATAGAGGAATTAAATAAAGCGGGACTTAAAATAAATTTAGAGAAATGTCAATTTTTTCAAGACGAAACAAAATTTCTGGGCTATAAAATAAATAAAAAAGGAATCGAAATGGATCCAGACAGGATCAAAGTTATCCAGGAATATCAACAGCCCAACAGTTTAAAAACACTAAGAGGATTTTTGGGATTGGTGAAATATTACCAACGACTAATACCGGATGTAAGTGAAAAGGAGGTACCATTAATTGAACTACTCAGAAAGAACATTCGTTGGAAGTGGGATGAAAGAAGAAAAAGGCATTTAATGACATCAAAGATATATTTACAAAAAATTTGAGAATCTTTTATCCAGATTACCAGAAGATTTTTTATTTAAGAACAGATGCGTCTGAAAATCGACTAGCAGGAGTATTGTATCAAATAGTGAATGAAGAAGAATGCCCGATTTATTTTTGTTCAAGGATAACGAAACCCTACGAAAGAAAATATTCAGTATCTGAACTTGAACTTTTGAGTATAATTTATTGTGTACAAAAGTTAAGATTTTATTTATTGGGGAACAAATTTATAATAGAAACAGATCATATGGCACTTACATCAATTTTAAACAACAAATATGGAAATAGCAGGGTACATCGATGGTCATTATTATTGCAAGAGTACGATTTTACAATAAAACATATTCAAGGAAAGAAGAATACTGTGGCAGATATTATATCAAGACTTGATGGAGAAGAGAAAAATAAAAGAACGATGAAAATAGGATATAACATGTTATATAAAAGAACTGGGATATTTTCCAAGACAGCAATAGAAGAAGACCAAAAGCAATTAGAGGAAAAAATTAAGTCAAAAAACTTATATAAAGATAACATTTATTTTAAAATAATGGATAAAAATGAGTTATATATAGTAACAGATAAATTAGCGGAGAAGATACTTCTATATTTGCATGAAAAATATGGACACCCAGGTTCAAGGAAATTGTGGTTATTATTCAGGGAAAACTACCATAATGCTCATGACTTATCTTTGTCTAAAAAGGTAGCTAAAACATGTGAAATTTGCCAGAAAATCAAGGAAAAGAATTATAAAAATTTTAATGATCCGAAAAATATAATACCGAAACAACCATTTGACATTATCGCCATTGATTTTATAAGCAATCTGCCAGAAACAATAGAAAACTACCAACATATACTAATAATAGTAGACACATTTTCTAAATATGTTAAACTATACCCATGCAAAAGAACTAATGTCAAAACAATCATAAATCTATTAGAAAAATATCAAGAAGACATGGGAAAACCCAATAATTGTATTTTGGATAACGCTACCTATTTCCAAAATGATAGAATAAAAAATTATGGGATAAAGAAAAATATAAATTTTAAGTACACAAGTATACGACATCCACAATCAAATCCAGCGGAACGGTATATAAAAGAAGTCAACAAATTTTTACGATTAATATGTAATGAAAAACCAACAGAATGGGATATGAATTTACAAGAAATAGAAATGTACATAAACACCATCCCAAATTTAACAACAGAAGAGTCCCCACAAAGAGTCTTTGACAATCAAATTCTAAACAGACCGTGGAGGGAAATGAGACACCAAAGATACCAGGAGATAATTGACAAAATAAACAATAATATACAAAAACATGCCATAAGATATTTAAAAAAGACCAAGAGGAATATAAAAAACGGACTAGATTTAAAAAAGGTGACTTGGTGTTATTAAGGAATTTGCGCATAACTGATAAACGGAAAGGGCAATATGCTCGATTCATGCAACCATTCATAGGGCCATATAAGATCCTATCAGAAAATGGTATTAATAGTTATGAAATAGGGGATATACACACAGATAATAAAAGAGGTGTTTTTCATATAAATGACCTATATGAATTTGTATATAATTAGAAAAATCTAGCTTAATTTCATAATTTTTTTTGTAGAATTAGAATCCTACAAAAGAAAATTACTCAATTGGGGGGAAATTGAAAAGATAAACATTTAGAACTATTTTAATTATAATAAATATGTCATAGGAATGTTATAATTGGGAATAAAGGTAAAACATACCATATCTAAGGGCTAAAATGAGTCATTAAAAAGTAAATTAAAGTGAAAAAAGTCAAATTTCAATATAAATAAGGACTCAATAAAGAATAACACAGTTACAAAACATAAAAGTTATGTATCTTACAAAATACCAAATTTCACCTCGTAAGCCCCGTAGAATCCAAAGTTTTTGTCATGGACAATTTTAAAAGAGAAATAACTCTCAAAACTAAGCATAAAGAAAAGGTCTATTATATAGGATAACTTTGGAGAATAAAATGTACAAGAATGTACTAAGTGTTTTAAAAATAAGGGCCAAAATATAAACAAATAGCAATGTATATGACACAGCCAAATAAGTTGATTGATTTTTGGAATTAAAATTAAGTTAAGCTAGGTATAAATGTACAAATTAGGATAAGAATAGTATTTGTTAATAGTTTAGGATAAGGTAACCCCAAGAAAAGGGGGATAAAAACAATTATAAACAATTTAAAACCAAGTGAATATAGTGAAGTGACACGTCAGGATAGTGGTCAAAATTGCCTAGTAAAAATAAGTAAAAGATAGCCAAATCCGGCAAGAACTTTAGTGACATGAACATTCTATAGAATGACAAAAAAATTAAACCAGAATATAAACACAGAAACTATAAAAACTTTAAATAATGTGCATGTGTATAAAACAAACATTTACCAAGGGTCAAAAATCAAATTTATATGGTTAAATTAGAATTTTAAGATATAGGATTAGTATTAAATAGTGTGTAAAATTAGGCTAATTTAGATTATAGTACATATAAAGTGATCCAAACAAAGATTTATTAGTAAAATAATAATTTATCAAAATTATTTAATCAAAAGTCTATGACACCATGTCATAAAAATTTAAATAATAAGAAAGGGCTTTTGTGGAACAAAGTGAAATGGATATCAATAGATAGAGCATAAAATTATCTTTAATTCAAGGGGGGTAAGAGTATCTCAAAATATACCATAAAATTATAATCAAAGGCAAAAGTAAAAAATTATATAATTTTATTGACATAGGTAGCCATTTTGATGATCTAAAAATAGCTCAGGGGAATACAAATAATGTAGAATTTACGAGAAAATTTTCAACTGTTTTCCACAACCTATATAAACTCACTACCCCTGAAAACAAGGCTTTTTGTTAAATTCAGTTGCTAAAGAAACTCTAGCTCCCCCAGGTCCATAAAACAATTGAAAACATCATCATAGCCAATACCCAAAAGGGGACGTGCAGATTTATATGAAGTATAACCTTCATAGTTTTTCGTTTTAAAGTAAAGTATAAAGTAAATAAGTGAATTAAATTAAAGTATAATATAAAATAAGAAAGTTTACCTCCAAGAAGCAGCCGTATTGTTCCACACAAAAAGCCCAAATAACATCAAAACAAATAAACACCGGAACAACATCTATTTTTGTAATCACCAAGTGGAAGACGCCGACAAGTGACATTGCAGTAATTGGTACAGCACAACCAGGTCTTGAATATTCAGTAAATCATTGTTTGGATAGATACTTCACACTAGTTAAGCAGAAATTTTATATCCTTTTGTCAACAGTCACGTCTGTTGAGACATAACCAAGATCGGATCACAAGGTAACTTAGAATAGAAATTATTAGTGAAAGACATTGCCGCTAGGAATTTTAAGACAGATCCGCATTATAAAAATTTAAATGATTTTGGACATTTCAATAATATAAAATTAAATGGTATAAAATTAGGCAGTAATAGTAAATATAGCGAATTGTTTAACAAAGAAATATAAGATTAAGTTCTAAGTTTTTCTCGAAAACAACAGGATATTATTTGGTCATTTTTTTTGTTATTTAAAATTTTATTTATTGTTAAATATAAGAGTTAATTTTAAATCAATATATTGACTTTCATTTATATACGTTCATAAGACCTTTATACAATCTGAAGCCACCTGAGAAGGAGTATCCAGCCGGAATAATTAAGAAATAAAAAGATAGAATTGTGTTCCACAAATAAAAAAATTTGCACGTGGTAAACCGCGCAAAGGCCAGTTTTGTGTTGAGTCATTAACCTTCACCAAAAGTATAAATATATTTAAACTAATTATTAATTTTAATAATATATAAAATAAAAAACACAAAGCTAGCTCTACACACGCTCGACAACGACGTCGAGAAAAAGCGCGTACCGTCGCAATATATATATATATATATATATATATATATATATATATATATATATATATATATATATATATATATATATATATATATATATATATATATATGTGTAACATATGTGTCTAATTTTTTTCTGCAGTATTTAATCCTCTGATCTACTAAAGGCACTTAAATAATTAAAGAAAGGGGCATTTACGTATGAAAAATTTTTTTTAAGGCAAAAATCGTCATTCTGATGATGGTTGGGCTTATCGGTTTTTGAAAGTTGATACAAATATTTCTATTAAAGACAAAATTGTTCTTGAAAATTACCATATATTTTAAGACAATTTGATACAAAATATAAGAAATTTTAAAATAAAATACTGTTATTTATTTTTCACATTGATTTGATGTAACTTTAACTACGTCATTCTGATTACTTCGAACATATAGAGTTACTGGATATTAAGATAAAAAAATTATAGCAGGATTCAGAAAAGCATTTATACCCTTTTTTGGAATGAACTCTATAATAAAAAAATAGGCTTTTTATTATTTTTAATAGCCAATAAAAAAGCGAATGTAAATTACATTTAATAAAAAACTAAAATTGTACTATAATTTTGAATATAGCTTAAATACTTTTTTAGAATTATTTTTTGTTTGTTTAAAATCGTGTTTAAACTTACATTTTCCTGTTTCTAATTTTTAAACAAATTTTAGTGACATTATTAATTTTTCACATTCTGATAACGCCATGACTAAATGGTTTTGGAAAAATTCCCGACCTCAAAGGCACAATTTACTATACAGTGTGTATCAGCCAAATGGAATAAATTCTATAATAAATTAATGGGGACGTATTCGAAAAAATGCTCGGACATGTCGATTGGTATTTTTAATTGCGCATTCTTTTCAACTAAAACTATTTATACAGGGTGTGTGTCATGTAACGGTGGCTAATATCAACTTTCTTAATTAAAATACAACACCCTGTATATTATTGAATTCTTGGTTATTTCAAAACATTTTAGACATATTTTATGTACAATGTCCTATACCTATCTTTAACTGTTTCGGAAATATTAAGCGTTTTCAGATTTATTGCATTCATTGCCTTTGCATGCTTGCCACTTTCTTGAGGTTTACTTTTCGTGCATATACCTACTAGAGGCAGTCTTGCAGCTCAAATGTGCTAACAAGCGAGCGAGAGAGAAAGAAGAATAGATGTATAATATTTATCTATCACTCCGCGTGCCGATTGATTGGCGGGAGGGGTATATACACCGCCGACAAATCAAGAGAGAGAGAAAGAGAGAGTAAGATAGAAGTTATATACCTATTCTTCTTTCTCTCTTGCATGCCTGTTCGCTAGTAGGTATATTCCCGCGGTGTAACCCTTAAGTGAGTGGCAAGCATGCAAAGACAATAAATCTAAAACACCTTATATTTCCGAAACAGTTGAAGATAGGTATAGGACATAGTATAGGAAATATGTCTAGAATATTCTGAAGAATTCAAAAATTGAATAATATACATTTGCATTTAAATTAAGAAAGTTAGTACTGGCCACTGTTACATGACACACCCTATATAAAAAGTTTTTACTGGATAAAATGCGCAACTAAAAATACTAATAGACGTGTCTGAGTGTTTTTTCGAACACTCCTCCATTTATTTACTATCGAATTTATTCCATTTGGCTGATACACACTGTATACAATCTCCAGCCAGTTCAATCATATATCTCATAAAACCGATTTTATTTAATAACATTATGAAATATTTTATTTACATTAATAAATTTTAACAAAACTTTATTCCCTTGGCGATAAACGTTATTTAAATATCGTTTAAGGCTAAAAAATCGTTTATTGGTGTCTTTTCTTAAAATTCAAGATCTCAAGAATATACTTTTAGAATTTGAAATCGATCAAAGCAAAACTCCCGAAGTTATTGACTATTCCTTTTTTTTTAAAGTCTCCCTTTCTCGACGACTGTCTCATCAATAGGGCTCAGCTACAAGCTCAGCAGCTGAGCAAACAAGCCAGAATAAGGCAAAGCCTTGAAAAAAAAAGCGGTTGAAGACATCGAAGTTGCTGCAGGAAGTCTAATGTATGGAGCTGGAATCGATGATGACTTTTTAAAAGACCGTGATCACTGCCATTTAAAAACTACATTACTGATTAATTTTAAACTTGGTACACATTTTCTTCATGTAATATACCTCCCCCCAGCTCCGTTTTGGATATTTTTTTTTAACTTTAAAGGTTTTTTTACCCCTAAAATGGCAAAAGTTTTTGTAAAAATTCACAGATTTCACTTTGAATGACCACCAAAAATTTTAGAATGAAAAAAATAATTAAAAAAAAAACGTTGGGGGAGGTTTTAATGATACTTTGACTAAATTCTAATAGATTTTGATTTCGAATAATTTGCAGCTGAGATACAGTAATCACCCCCACCGCAGTGTTCGCACGTCGTTGTCGTGGTTGGGCCCAGTAGGATCTTTTGGAACATGCGCTAAAGTTGCTGGTTATCGGCAACTCTTTTAGCTAGTGTATGGAACGGGATCCGAAGCTAAGACGAACACAAGGCTTAACTCAAGGTGTTAGCATACCGTGCTAATGAGTGAATGACATCCTGTGCCTTAAACAGGTGTCTCCAACGGTGCCTCTGAGATACAGGGCGACCTCTCAAAGTATCTAGCCTTACTGCGGTAATGCGGGGCTCTGCCGTGGTGGACAGAACCGCTTTCATAGGAAAAAAGTGACAAAGGTGTGCTGACTGAAACGGATAAATCCGTGACTGTCTTAGGTGGTTGTCAAATAGTTTTGAATGTAAAAAAAGCATCTGTGTTTTTAGAATTTTTTGAATGATACATTCATAAAACTCCTAGACATATTAGTGGTATTTAGAATAATTAAAACTAAAATGCATCTGTTTTAGTGATGTAACGAATGTCATTTTTTGAACATTCGCGAATGCGAATGCGAATATCTGCTACCGACAATCGCGAATGCGAATACGAATATTCAGTTTTTGTTCAAATTTCATAGGAGAATTTGTTAAGCTTCATTGCCTAAAGTAAAGTAAATAAATAAATAATACCAAGTGATAAAGTGAAGCGTTATAATGTGATTACGAGGTTGTTACTTTTTCTATTAATAAAAAAAAGAAATAAATGGATTTTAATTTGATTAAGCTACTATTATCTCAATTTTTTTCTGATATTCATATTTGCAAAATATTCGCAGAAATTAGGCAAATACGAAAATGCAAAAATATGCGTATATCCGCGAATGCGAATATTCGTTACATCACTATTCTGTTTACTTCAAGAAAATTAGCCAAACTGTAAAAACCTATAAATATGTTTATTTTCGTTTAAATTGTAACACATTGTTTTAAACTCAGTAACCATCGTTAAAAACGCAACTGACGAATGGGGAGACTTTTTCTCTATTTGTTTTTGCTTATGCCATTCCCAAACGCAAATGAACAGTTAATGACCTTTCCTGGATATCTTTTATTTAAAAAATGCTTAAAAGTTTAAAAATACTTTCTGGTTATTTTTGGCCCAAGCGTGGTTTTTAATAGGGATCGACCGATTTGGTTTTTTTGTGGCCGATACCGATATACGCATGGCCGATATCGGCCGATACCGATATATCGTCCATATTTTTTTATTACGGATATTTTGCTGCGAAAATTAGCTAAAATTGATTGATTTTTAAAAATATTTTAAAAAAACAATACAAATATAATGTTACCGTTCAACACTACTTAAAACAACACAGCACAAACTCGATGTTCGGTCAATCCCAAAATCTTACCAAATCTTTTAAAACCCTTTAAAGAGTTTACCAAGATTTTTAGTAAGAACAGTGCTTCTATCAAGTAACCAAATATGTTCGTGCGATTGCTGTATATCGCACATTGCCATGGATATTGTTTATGTTGTTGATCGATAGCTATTGTTTCTTACCTGCGTCACTTTAGTATGAATCCTTCTTTTCTCACACACATAAAAAGTTGCTGAAAATTGTTATATTCCTAGTTTTAATAATTGAAAATGGCGACGAATAAAACAGTAAATCAAAGTTGTTATTTGTATGAGTACAAACTTGGTACAAAAGCATTCGGAGATGATGCCGTTCGTGATCGAACAGCACAGAAGTGGTTCAAAAAATTTTCTTCGGGAGATCTCAGTTTGAGCGATGAACCGCGCTCAGGGCGACCAAAAATCATAAACCACGAGGATCTTCGACAGGTTGTGGACGCAAATTCCAGAAATGTTCAATGTGAGTTCTGAAACTATTCGGTTGGATCTTTATTAGCTAGGGAAGGCGTGAAAGTTAAGCCAATGGGTCCCACATGAATTGACAAATGATAACAAATTAAGTCGTCTTACCATTTGTTAAGCAAACATTTCACGCAACGCTAACGAACCATTTCTTAATCTGTTATTAACCTGCGACGAAAAATGGAACTTGTATTCGAATTCTAAACGTTCGTATCATTGGTTGTCGCCTACTGATTCGGTACCACACACGCCCAAGGTTTTCTTGCACCCAAACAAGGTTTGTTGTGTGTTAGGTGGACAGCAACTGGAATTGTCCATTATAAGTTTTTGGAAAGGGGTCAAACTATCACTGGTAACTTGTATGGTGAGCAGCTTCAACGAGTACAAGCACCACTTATCCAGAAACAGCCTTCTTTAATCAATCGGAAGAAAGTGATATTCTTGCAGGATAACGCCAAGCCTCATACCGCAAACGTGATCCGAGAAAAATTTCTGAACTTGGCTGGGAAACGTTACCGCACCCGCCATCTTCTCTCGACATATCGCCAAGTGATTATCATCTTTTTTGTCTCTTGACAACTGTATGAGGCACTGACAGTTTACAACTCGAGATGGTATAATAAATGCAGTCAGCCAATTTTTTTACTCCAAATTCAGGGAGTTCTACAATACCGGCATACAAAAATTGGTTCCACGAGTGTGATGGCAATTACTTCGATGAATAAATAGTGTCTTATTGTTTCTCAATAAAAATGTATATTTTTTTACCAAAAACCGCACGAACTTATTTGGTTGCCAGATATATCAAAAGTAATATCATTACTTAAGACACACAGACTACTAAAAATAAGCTAAAAATTCTTTAAATAAAAGGTGCAAAGACTACTTCACTGATGAAAATCTTTTGGCCACACCCAAGGTTTAAAACACGTTTTTTCGACAATGCTGTATCGCAAAAACCAATACAGATTAAAAAAATAAAATCTTAATATAATAACCCAATACAGTAGACCTGGTGTGAGTGACGATGATGGTGCTCTTCTAGCAAAAATTGCTAAGAAATCAAAAGAAGTAAACCAAGACAATGTTCCTGTTTTTTGTTTCTCATAGTTTCTTTTGGAATCTCTTTGTGGAATTTACCAGTACGCCGGCAAGTAAATGGCCTTTAGATAGGGAAGCTAATGATTTAATTAATAAAATTGAAGGGGAACGTAAAATGTACATTAAATTAGCCAAAATATCCAAAAATAAAGATCAATATACCGGGTGGTGCGTCGCCGAGCGGAACATAGGAAATTCCATGGAAATTTTAAGGGGGTCAATTATTGGCTCCCCTGTACATTTAACAAAAACAATGTAAGATTACTTTTTGAAGAGGCCAATCTGACAAGCCCTCGTGCCAAGTTTCAAAAAATTTTAATAATCTTAAATTATTCAATTAAATGTAATTGCAAAATTACCAAATTTTCGGTTCAAGTAAAACCAAACGGTCACCAGTAAAATGAATATTGTCCCTGACATGAGGAAAAGTGTCAATAAATCGGTGACAGTAGGTATTTGAAAAAAAAAAGAATTATTCAATAGACGAAAAAGTATCCATAATTAAGTGGCATTATGCGGGAAACAGTTTTAGAGCAATTTCTGAAATGTTTTCAGTTTATTTCCACAAAGCCCATTCTGCCCATTTCAACTATTAAACTTATTGTCAGTAAGTTAGAGTCTCTAGGTACCGTAATAAATAGTTGTAAATGTTGAACTCAGGATATCGAAAATAGAGCCAAAGAAAGAGAGAACAGAGATCTTAATATTCTACTGAGTGTGGAGGAAAACAAAATGGTTAGTACGAGGATTCTTGGGCAAGAGGTAAATAAATATCATACAACGGTATTGCGCACTTTGAAAAACAACAATATTATTCGTATAAATTCGAAAAACATCAAGATCTGCAGGAAGGAGATAAAGAGCGAAGAATGGCACTTTGTTTTGAAATGATGGAAAGAACAAATAACGATGAGAATTTTTTAAGAAATATTTGTTTTACCGATGAATGTACATTCACCCTCAACAACGAACCAAATGTTTAGAATTGCCGGTATTGGAGCCAAGAAAATGAACATCGCTTTGTTCATACTCGAACATAATATCCCCAGAAAACAAATGTATTCGGAATTATCGGACAATGGTCTGGTACCAAATGAATGGTTGCCCCGCCCATAATGCCCGTATGGCTAGAGAGTACCTGGAAAATGCTTTTAACGACAATATTATTGGTCCACGATACCGGATACTTTGGCCAGCCAGGACACCTGATCTTTTACCGAATGACTTCTTTCTGTGGGGTCACCTAAAAAGTGTCATTTATAAAAGTGTAAAATTTGAGAATCTAAACCAGCTACAAAACGCTATTTCGTTAGAATTTAATAAAATTTCGCAATATCAAGTTAGAAATAAATTTTAAGATCCGTTGGGATATTGTTTAGCTGTTGATGAGGGGTTGTTTGAACATTTGATTAATTAATGTTTTTATGTAATTCTTTATTATTTTTAAAAAAGTTATTGTATTTTATTTCATTTTATTTTTCCACACAAAATATTAAGAGTTCAGTTCCCTCTTTTTCCGGATTTATTTTCGATCTGAGTTAAACATTTACAATTATTTATTGCGATGGCTTTGGACTCGAATTTACTGACAATACGTTTAATGGTTGAAATGGACCAGATAGGCTTGATGGGAAAATAAATTGAAAATATTTTAGATACTGCTATTGGTTTAATTAAATTCTAGTATGATAAAATTATTTTTTTAATGATCGATATTAATAATTGTTATTAGTTTAACCTAATTGTTACATTAAATAAAAGGCTTGATAAAAAAATAATGTTAACGTGTCTTTTACTTTGCATGTAATGTTGTGAGATTGATGAAACGAAAAAAAAACCATTCCTTGTATTCGGCTGTACGTCAGATTTGACAAAGCCTTATAACAAATTGCTTGCTGGTGGCTGGTGTCTGTTTGCTTTTACCTGAACCGAAAATTTGGTAACTTTGCAATTACATTTAATTGAATAATTCAAGATTGTCTAATTCAAATTTTTTGAAACTTGGCACGAGGGTTTGTCAGATTGGTCTGTTCAAAAAGTTATCTTACATTTTTTCTGTAAAATGTACAGGGGAACCAATAATTAACTCCCTTAAAATTTACATAGGATTTCCTATCTCCGCTCGGCGACGCACCACCCGGTATACTTAGCACCTGCACCAAGTAGTGTGGCTAGTGAACAACTATTCTCTTCAGCTGGGTACATATTTGAACGCGCAAGAAATCGTCTGAGCCCAGAAAGGGCAGAAAATTTAATTTTGTTGCATTATAACTTACCAAAAACTTAACTTTAAATATTAAATATAACTTTTTTTTGGTTAATCTTTTTCCATATTAATTGTTTTTTTGTATTTAAATTAAAAATATACTTAAATTGTTTTTTGTTTAGTAATTTTGTATTACTTTCTTTAAAAATCCTTCTCATTGAATTATTGATATTTTTATTAGGCCTATACCGATGTTTCACTTTAAATATCGGCCGATACCGATATGGCCGTTTAATAAATAATTCAAATTCAAATTATTTTAGGAGTTAAAGTTATATGTTAGTACCGCTCTTATGGAGTAGGGAGTTGGTTTGCAGGGATTAATCTCTATGGGTTCACAATCCTTCAACTTCACAGTTTCTGGTTGTTCAGAGGGTTTACAAGGATCAGCAGGTTTCGAGGAAGGATGAGACTTAATGGAGGCGTTACCTTTTTCATCACATACCTTTTTTCCACCATCACTACTAAAATTTTTTCGATGAATTAAAAGGAAAACCAGTGGCTGGTACAGGTTCTAAAAACAAAAAAAAAAACATTAGAGAAGAGATATTTTTTAAAGATCAGTTAGAATAAGTTTTTTTAATTTTTGTGAGAGCCCATGACTACTTATATGGAGCCTAAGTATTAGGTACCGCGTGAGCCGCGTTTTTGGATGTTTAACCCATTTTGTCCCCTCGGTCTGTCAACAATGTCCAAGCACAGAAACATGCAGATATTGCATAAATGTGATATGTGGTCAAGGGAGCGTTCAAGTATTACGTAACGCAATTTTTGAGGATTTTGATACCCCTCTCCCCCATGTAACGCGCCGTAACGTTTTCTATACCCCCTCCCCCTATTAAACTGTTACGTTACCACCAAGTGACCATTTTTACCTAAAAGCCGTGAAAACAATGTTACGTAAGGCGTAGTTCAAAACCCCCTCCCGACCCTTTATCACATCGTAACGTTTTACAAGACCCCCTCCCCCAAATGCGTTACGTAATACTTGAACGCTCTCCAATAATTATAGTATTCACACACACATTCAACATGCAAAAGAAACGCAATTTAAAAAAAAAAATGTCAGTTCTGTATTTAAACAAATAAATTAAGGATACTAAAGTTGTTACTGATAACTAAAAGTTAATATAATTTAACTTTTAGTAGTATAATATAAGGGTGTCCTGATAAGGTCGTCCTCCAGCGATATCTTGAGAACCCTTCATCGCATAGCTTTCGGAAAAAAATATTTAAAGTAAAATGGACCTCGAGAAAATGCTGGAAATTATTTTTAAGTTGCTAATTCTGCCGCTAGAGGGCGTAAAACTAAGAACAAAATTAAAAACACGGATTATTTAAAAATATGCCATTTTAACTTATGTCGTTGATAGTTTTCTCACAAACAATGTAAAATAAGGAAACTTTTTTCTTTTAAGCGTTTTTCCCTAACCTGCCAAATATAGGAAGGGTGAAGAAGCGAATGTACCTACATTTAAAAAAAAATTAAATAACTTTGTTTCGGCTTAACCGATTTTGATAAACTAGGTTTCGTTTGAAAGAGCTTTTTCCCAGGGCTTAAGATAAAATATTGGTATAATAAATTTATTTTTTTGTTTTATCTCCAGAGACTGATTTGTGTCAAAGTTATAAGTTTTGTAATTTTTTTCGAAAAATTTAAATATAATGGTATTATTATTATAAGCCCACTAAAAAGAGCATAAAAAAAGTAAAGAAGCTGGTAAAAACCGCTATTCGATATCTTAATTAATTCTCGAGTTATTGCCGAAAAACTGCATTACTCCTATCCTTTCCTATTTTAAGCCTTTAGATAAACAACGCGGCGTTTTTATCGAGAATGCCATGATAACAAAAACCATTTATTTCCCTGCGAATATTAAATAATATCAATAATATTCTTATTATTTGTTTATTATCAATTTAATAACAGTATTCGTAACTTCGTGGATAATAATAAACGCCTACACACTCTTTTATTAAAATGCCGTCTTTCGGCTTATGGCATATTATCTCGCCGCAATAGAGGCATTTAAAAAATTTACAAAATAAACGGCGAGCATATCGTATGCCTCGGTGGTGGAATAAGACATAATTTAAAATTACTTAATAACGATTAACAACACTACTAATAATAATAACAATGAACTGCGATAAACAAGAACTAAATTTAAAATTATCATGTTTGACAAACAATGCACTTGTCATTTTTTGACGTCCCTGTTTTCTGTGATTTTTGACGTCCCGCACTTTCAATAAAAACGCCGCGTTGTATATCTGACAACTTAAAATAGGAAAGGATAGGAGTAATGCAGTTTTTCGGTAATAACTCGAAAATTAATTAAGAAATCGATATGCGCTTTTCACCAGTTTCTTTACTTTTTAAGCTCTTTTTAATGGGCTTATAATAATAATAATACTATTGTATTTAAATTTTTCAAAATAAAATGACAAAATCTATATCTTTGAAACAAATCAGTCTCAGGATAAAACAAAAAAAATATAATATATATATATATATATATATATATATATATATATATATATATATATATATATATATATATATATATATATATATATATATATATATATATATATATATATATATATATATATATATATATATATATATATATATATATAAATATACCAATTTTTTATCTTAAGCCCTGATAAAAACTCTTTTAAACGAAACCTAGTTTATTAAAACCGGTTAAGCCGAAACAAAGTTATTCAATTTTTTTCAAATGTACATTCGCTCCTTCCCTTAGGGAAAAATGCCTAAAAGAAAAAAGTTTCCTTATTTTACATAGTTTGTGAGAAAACTATCAACGACATAAGTTAATATGGCATATTTTTAAATAATCCTTGTTTTTAATTTTGTTCTTAGTTTTACGCCCTCTAGCGGCAGAATTAGAAACTTGAAAATAATTTCCAGCATTTTCTCAAGGTCGATTTTACTATAAATATTTTTTTCCGAAAGCCATGTGATTAGGGTTCTCGAGATATCGCCGGAGGACGACCTTTTCAGGACACCCTGTTTAAAATAAAGGCGTCATTTTGTAGGAGAAAAATAATTAAACAATTTCAACACTTTTTTTTATTAAGAATATATTTTTGGCCTCCCTAAATTATTCTTGATACTCAGAAAGATGAGATAATTTGGCAATAACAGAAATGAGTTGCTATTGTGCTAAAATGACAACCTTCTCTTCTTTAATATCCACATACATTTTTATAGCTGCAATGGATCCAATTTTATTCTATTCTAACTTATTAAAAAATTAAAATTAAAATTAAATTAATTTTGTAAGGGCCTTGAGAGGGAGGGAGGGTTAAAAAAATCTATACATGTCCTTGTCTGGGGGATAGAGGGGTAAAACCAAGGAAGTTTGATGGTTTATGGAAGCCCAATACTATGGCTTATTCGATAAAAAAAAAGGCCAGCCCACTATGGAAATAACTGTCATTAAGGGGACGTTATGATTCTGCGCAGTAACAAAATTCCACGAAATTTTGTATTGTGTTGTCGTACACATTGATAAATCAGTGTGTGGGTAGGCAACATATTATACTTTCGACAGAGCCGGAGTCCCGTTTTCGAGTGCGACGGCGCGTATGAAACCATACGCGCCGCGTAGTATTAATTTAGATTGTTTTGCCTTGTGTGATTTTATTTTGTGGTTGCAGAAATTTTTGGATTAATAAAAACCTCCTTATTTTAGTGATTAGTGTTTATTAAATTGTGACTATAATTTTGTGTTTATTGTTAGTTACTTTCTACAGCCACATGCTGAATCGGATCATGTTTTGCGGGAGAAAAATATGATTTTTAAGACATTTTCAGGTGTTGCTCTGCGTTACTTCTACTGGTTTTAAATAATCCTCTTTTTGCCAACCCCATTTTTCAGGAGGACTTAGAGAATTTATTTTTCATTGCTGAAAAAAGCATCTTTATTTATTTGTGCATCCCGGGATGTGATACTACCTCCGTCTTTAATAATAAAGGTAAAAATAATTTTATCATAAATTTTAATCCTTCCAGCTTCTAACTAAATTAATAATGGGATCGCCAGGGCACCAACTATGTTTCTTCTCCACATCAACGATCTCTCTTTCACAATCAATCTTATTATTAGTTTTGCTGCCGATAGTATTCTCCACCCTTATATTCAATTTCTTAAGCCAACCTATAGGCCTGATTTGGAAAACACGAGCAGGTCAATGCAAATATCTTTTTAACAAGACCTTAAACTAATCTTGATTAGGGCTTCAAAATCTTGACAGAGCATACAGAGGCACTGATTACAAATTTAAATAAGTTTTTTTTTTTACATTTTATTTTTATATGATAATTAGATTAAACTCATTTACATTATCTTGCCCTTCTTTTATCACAAAATTTGTGATAAGTACATGAAATTATCATACAATGTTTGAAATTTATTTTAAAAAATGGTGTTTTCAATTATTTTACTAAGATTTTAGGTGAAAATACAAAACTCCCAAAAATAACGACCATTTAAATAGAAGGCTGTGAAGTCGCGCCATCTATTCTTTCCATATTAAATCAGATGATAAAAAATCCAATATTACACAATAATTTTAAATATTCTATAATAGCTTCGTTTAATAACCCACAATGTTCTGCAAAAAATTAAAAAAAAAACAGTGAAAGTATAGTTACTCTGAATTTGACATTTGATGATGCCAACAAACTTACTTACTTTCCCTTTCTTATATATTTTATATTTTTTACTTTACACAAAAGACAATAACACAAATTACACAACACATGAAGGCACGCATTCCCATCTAACGAGAAATAGGAAAGATATATATTCCAAATATTACAGAATAAATAAAATTAGGACAGGCATATCATACTATGGTCCTAAATTATTTAATTTCTTGCCACTTTCTAGAACTCAGCTACCTTCCAAAAAATTTAAATTTGTAGTAAAAAAAAAATTGCTTCTATTTACTAGAGGAATATTACAAAAACAATTTTAGTGACATGATTGTGTAATAAAATTTTATGGGTCCATGTATAATCTCCTTCTGTTGACTGCAGTTTTAAATTGTAATTTTTAAATGATTTACTATGTATTGTTATTATTTATTATATTTGCAAATTGTACTCAAACCTTTCGACGTGTGTAAGCCCGATTGGGTGTCTAACATTAATAAACTTTTTGTCTTCTGTCTTTGTCTTTATACATGGTAATAAAGGTTTATGGAAGTCCGGACCTAACCTACTGTTCATTTTGTTCTACAGCATTGGCTTTCCATAAACCTTCAAACTTCCTTGAGTAAAACCCATTCTAACGTAATTTTTTACAAGTTGAAATTTATTATTAAAAAACTGGTTCTATTTCAGATGCTGAACAGTTTTCTTTATTCTATAATGTGCACTTTGATTTTCATCTTATTTTACAAATTTGTATAGTTTAAATGTGTTCATTTTTATCCATTTTAAATGTTATAAATAATAATTATATTATAGTAAATTCTTCCCACATTTAAATTTTATTTTAATCATTTGAAAAATAAAAAATTATTCTTTTATTTCTGATAAATCTTACATAAGACGAAGAAGGGGAAATCATATGTACCCTTACATGAGGGTAGAGGGATGTCAAAAATCATCAGAATCATTCTTACGTAATTAATGAAGCCCCCTAAGAATCCACTAATGCAAAATCGAAAGTAATATTTAAACAACTTTCTTCTCACAGGAATTGACTCTAGTAAAAAAAAAACTATTTAAATGACAATAGTTCATAAAGAATGTGCAAATGCACTGAAACTTGAATTGTCTCTGTAGAGGGCACTTCTGTTGTTTCATAGCCATGAATGTAGTTTCCTACTTGAATTAGTTTTATTCTTAGTGCCAACATGACATACTCATTAAGATTAGTACTTAGGCCTCTGCCTTCGTGGATTGTCCCAAGATAAAAACTGCAACTATGGTCTTGCCACATAGACTATTAAGTTCTTAATTATAATGGATAATTTTCTAACTTGGATATTTTTTTGCTGAGGCTTATATCATTAATAGGCAGAGTATTAAGAAGGCAAACCGCTTTATCTTAAAAAAAACCTTTTTAAATTATAAATAGGTATATCAAAATTATCATTTATTTAAAAATTAAGAAAATTCTCTATAGAATAGAAGCAGTTTAGTCTTTATTTTAAATATTACCGTAACACATGACTTTTTAATACTCTTCCATATTAATTACCACCCAAAAGACTGAAATACTAGACTTCAAATTATTAATAACATTACAAAAGTAAATATATTATTATTTGGTCATAGAAATAAACTATTTGGTGTTACTGAAAATGAGCTAAGTTACTTACTTGCATTACAAGTCACTTTCGGAATATACACAGTTGAACATGTCCGGATAGGTAAAAGCCTAATTATACTGGAGAATTGGTTTACTCGAAACATAATGAATATATTAATAAGGCGCTGTCCTACTACTTATTTAAATTAAAAACAGAGATGGTCCTCTTTAACAAGAGCAACACCTGAGTTTAATAAAAAAACTTTGTCATGATTGTCACAAAACCTTCAAACTTGGAACATCAATGAAAGCCATGACGACCAGAGCCGGTATCACATAAAACCAAGTAAAAAATATAAGTCTTCTAAGTTGTTAAGCAAATAATATTATTTCCGAATATGACTTAAGTTTAAATTATAATTTTAATAATATAATTTGACTTCTTCACACTTTACATTAATTATCTAAACTTTTGAGGTTATCCTGTAAATCTATCCATGGATTCTTCTTTACGACTTTCTGGCGAGAATTACCCATCCTGTTTGGGCCTACTAGAGGTAGCCCTGCCGCTCAACAGTGCCAACAAGTACGAGAGAGAAACAAAATATCCCCATGGACTAGGGATGGGCGGTTATTGGAAATTAACCGGTTATCGGTTATTTTTTTAAATAATAATCTAGGAGGTTAACCGTCCTAAAACCGGTTAGTGCAATAACCGGTTATTTTAAAAATTATTTGTCTTTTAAAGCAAAGTTTATTAACACGTTTTATTTGTATGTGCAAGAGTGAGAAAGTCGATGAGCGCTACGGAATCGAATGCGTTCCAAAATAAATTAGGTAACAAAACCAAGGTGTTTAGAGTTCTTGCCTTGGTAACAACTGTTCAGCTGTCAAGCTAAACGTGCATCTATTGTAAACATGGCAACATCGTTAAAGGCTGTAAATTACATCGATACCTTTGAATATAAAGACGGAATTCAAAGATCGATAGGGAGAAGTTTACTTCCAAATATATGGCCGTGCTTGAAGGGCTGGTACTTTCTGGCCGGTTATCATATTTGATCGAGTATCAAATTAACCAGGTGTTAAGATTGTATCACTGACATTTTAGTCAAAATGACAAGTATCACATTCTTAACGTCTGGTTAATTTGATACCCGATTAAATATAATAACCAAGCCAGAAAGTACCTGCCTAAGTGTCTAATAACCGATTCTCGTATGGTATCCAATTCCGGTTATTAGGTTAAACCTGTGAAAAATAATAATCGGAAATAACCGGTTATTTAAGATCAGGTTTACCGGTTATTCAAAAAACCGGTTACTTTTGCCCATGCCTACCATGGACTAATTAGCACGTCGCTCGATGCGAGTGAGAAAGGTTATACAGCAATTTTTCTTTCTCTCTCGCACGCTTGTTGGAACTGCTGAGCGGCAGGGCTACCTATAGTAGACTCAGACTCGAAAAGGATAGATAGTTCTCGCCTGAAAGTCGTAAAGGAGAATCCATTCGCCACTGGCTGTGCGTAAGAGAGACTGCTCTTCCCGTGCTGATGGGTCGGCCAGCTCTAATGACTCTTTTATGTAATCAAGACCCGTTGCAGTTCCGATGCAAACAAGTCCTTAGTGTCAATGCCTCAGTCCAACTTATAAAAAAAGGATTTTAAACTAACCGTTTCTTGTGGAAAAAAGCCAAAGTAAAACAAAAAGAACAATTGATTTATTTGTTTTAAATATTTACAATATTTAATAAGTTAATTTCAGTCCATTATACTTACATACTTTGTACTGTTAAAGCGTCGAAAAATCTCTTACGTATCAACATTTTTAAATAGATTCTTCTTAACCTTAACAATCCAGACCGAGTTACATAATTTTCCATATAAATAATAAAAAAAAACAAAATTTTCTGAAAAACAATAACAAAAATATTTTCTTGTTTTATATGCCTTATATGTATAGGAAAGATATGTATTTTAACATTTTAGAAACAAAAAATTAATATTACACATAAGAGGTAAATGACCCCAAGAGAACTCCTAACACAAACTATAAGATTTTTTTGCGGCTTAAACCTTGTGATTGTTTTAGTCAGATCCAGTAAACCTTTTGTTACTAAAAATTGTAAAGAAATAAAGGATGGATATAATAGATTTATTTTCATGGAAAAAAAGGTGTTGAACCCGGTCTTTCTTTAAATGCAAAACATTCACAAGCACACTTCAATCTGCACCAAATTACGTTACAAGTCCATAAATCCTAACACACTAGTTAAAATGAAACCGGAACTGGAAGGGACTGCCCTGAAAACTCTGGAAATGATGGAAGTTCGCGTGCATATTTTGTTTTCCAGATTCTGGATCCAAAGGATCTTCTCCGTTATCATATTGTCTTCGTTTTTCCTCGTCTGTCAACACTTCTTTGGCAGCTGCAATGTCGATAAACTTCTTTTCAGCTATTTTCTTCATTTTTTCATCATTCTGATAGTTATCCGGATGCCACTTTTGGGCAGCCTTTCTGTAAGCCTTAACGATTTCTTTTTTCGTCGCTGTTCTTTTGACATCTGCAATAAATGGTGAAACATTTTTAAATATCATCGATTAATTGACCCTTATACTAATGTATAGAATGTTTCAAAAAACATGTTAGATTCCTTGGCCAAAAGTCAGACAAAAATGTTTTTTTCCTGAAAAACGTGTTAATTTACTACCGGAGGCAGCGCAGCCACCCGGGCTTTTTGTGCCAAAATGTTACATAAACATAGCTCCAAAACGGCCGCATTTTTAGGATACAGTGTGTGAAAAAATATTTTCAGTTTTGGGACATCCCCTTTATTTTCAAATCAGACTTTTCAATTTAAATGAAACTTGATATAGTTAGAGCACTGACTGAAATACACCTTCTGATGATAAATTTTTGTTCCTAAATGAACCAGGGCATAGCTTAGAGCACTTTTATTAATTTTTTACCATTGTTTCGTCATGACTTTTTAGTATTAATTTTACTTAAAATTTGGTATGTGATACTTATTCTCTGCTTACAAAAATGCATTTTTGAATTAAATCAATATACTTGACGTTATTTCAATTTTAAATTTCTGTGGTACGAAAAAGGTATCATTTAAAATAAAGACGATCATTTTTACAAAAATAATTTTAAAGTGTCCACCGCTTGCTGGAATACATATGTTACATTTAATATTTGTTTCATTAACTATAAATTTTTTTGTACAAATAATTATTTTAAAATTGTAATTTTGTGTTTTCATTGTTAAGCCTAATCGGAGGCCTAATTCCTGCGTTTCCAGAAATAGTAATGATTTGCTGGCCTGCCAGATTGTAAGATCTAGCACCCCTATATTTATTTTTTGGGACTTTTTAAATGTCTGAGTAAAATGATCCTCAATAAGTCGTAAAGAAAACATTTGGTAATTTTTTACTTATCATTACGATTTTACTGAAATTTTGTATATGGGGGCTCTTTGGCGCTTTGATTACGAATCTAAAGTCAAATGTTGTCGAAAACTCCTAGTTTTAAAGTTATAATGCACCACTCAGACCTAACCTCAAAACTACAGAAACTTTCCTAAAATTCCTTCTTAAAATTAATTACACTAAAAGTAAAAAAAATTATGGTAACATTTATAATTTTTTAGGACACATATGTTTTTATGTTTCTTTAGTCATTTATTTTAACACCACCAACGAAAAAATATTTTTATTTTTAAAAAGTCAACAAAATTATCTATAGGGATTAAGTGAACTTGGGAAATAAGCGCCTACTTTTTAAATTTGAACTGTGTAAAAATGGAGTTTACATTAAATGTAAATGTGGATGTTGTCAATTACCTATTTAATGTATGCATCATTACAAAATCAAAATTCAGGAAAATGGCCCCTGCCTCACTTGTATTAGTATCTGACATTTAAATAAAACACCTTGCAACATAAGTGCAGGATTCCTTATGTCCCTTATCATAATGCACCTTTTACAAAAGATTAAAATAATGATTTTACCTGGTTAAAATGCTTATTTATAGGATTTTCTAATTTCTCTCTTAAAGATATTATTTTATTTATTTTTTTATTTAATGCTGGTAAAAACAATATAAATTTTAAATTTGAAGCCTTTCAGTTATACCAATTTATTTGTATAAAAATCCCTAGATAATTTTGTTAATTTTATTTTAATATAAAAATAAAATATTTATATGTTTTTTAGTAAAACTATTAGGTAAATAATCGTGGGAACAAGTTTTTCTTGTAACGGAAAAGATGTTCTTCCATAAAATCATTTAGTTTGGCTGTGACCAGGTTCAAAAAGAGGGAATTTAAAAAAGTTTGTGCATTTTTGAGGTTCGGTCCAAGTAGGGTGTTTAACCTAAAAACTAGAAGTTTTTCCCTTATACTAAATTTTAATAAAATCAGTTGTGGGACCGATAAGTAAAAAATTACCCAACATTCCTATAGATATCAACAAAAAAATACAAAGTGCTACAAACAGAATATAAACTTTAAAATATAACCCCTATATCTTAACTATTACGACTTTTATTTAAAACTATCAATGTTATTTAATACATAATACAAACAACAGATTACTCTTTGCCGTGGTGGACTATTACTTCCTAAGCTCCAAACAGAAAGCGGACAGAACCGCTTTCATAGGAAAAAAGTGACAAAGATGCGTTGACCACTCAAGGTCACAAGCAGACAAAGGTGCGACCGAAACGGGTGAATCCGTTTCGAAAGGTGCCCCTGAAGTCATCGGCGCCTGTTTCCCAGGGAAGGGCTAATCCATCCCAACAAACAAGTGCTTAGGAAGGGATCCCTGAATCCAAACAGAAGGCGGTCAGAACGCCTTTATAGGAAAAGGGTTCCCTGGCTTTAAACAGAAAGCGGAGAGGACCTTTTTTATAGGGTAAGGCCTCAGAAAGAACATCTGGTTCCTGTAACAAGGACCTGGTAGCTACCCACGTCACTAGACCGGGAGAGAAGGGCATGACGGATCTAATTGTCTGCTCGTCATACTCTCCAGGAGACAGGGACACCAGAACACATATTGTGCTCATGTCTGGTAGCAACACGAGTAAAGGAGATATAAGAACTCTCTCCCAATCTGGTATCGGATTCATTAGAAGTTTGATCCGCAGATAGGACCGATTTCATAGGGTAAGGCGGAGATGCGGCCTCAGAAAGCACATCTGGTTCCTGCAACAAGGGCCTGGTAGCTATCCAGGGCACTAGCCGGGAGAGGAGGGCATGACGGATCTAATCGTCTGCTCGTCATACTCTCCAGGAGACCAGGACACCAGAACACATATTGTGCTCGTGCCCGGTAGCGACACGAGTAAGAGAGTAAAACTCTCTCCCAATCTGGTATCGGATTCATTAGAAGTCCGATCCTATTGGAAAAATATAAAAGGTGTGAGCCACAATAGACCAGAGCAGTCGCAGATGGAGGGGCGTAAAAAGTCCACTCACTTTAAACCTACCTCTAAAAATAGCTAACTTACCCAAAATTTTATAATAATCCCTTTTTTCTGCTTGTTTCTGTCTGTTTTCGGCTTTGTTCAGTCCTTCTTTGCTCTATCTAGGTTTCTATCTAATTCTAAAGCCGATCTATAGTCCCTAATAGCATCATCATACAATTCTGATTGTAAATAGGCCTCGGCCCTGTCACAGTACACATTTGGATCCTCGTTTATTTCTAATGCTTCAGAACACGCCTTTATTGCTTCTTCTGCCTGCTCTTCGTGTGAGTAACTGGTGCAAAGTATCCGTTTCGCATCAAATATGATTGGTCGAACGTTCTTTTCGTTTTTCAAAACTTTCTCAGCAGCCACAATACTTTCAGCATAATTTTATTTTCTAGAGCGGTTTCAGCTTCAACTATAAACTTCTCAATTTTTTTGATCTTCTTATAAAATGCAAAACATTCTTTGTGTTCCGGGTCTAGTTTCAAACATTCCCTTATTGCTTTTAAGGAGTCAGTTGCATGGCCAACCTAAAATTCAAAGGAAATATTTTTTTAATCGCCATAAGAAATTTTTGTCGTTAAAAGAAATTTTCTTATTATTATATCGAATTCAAAATTTATTTTTATGCAAAATTAACTTACAGTAATTGTGCATTAATGGGGCTGCACATATTTTTGGCTTTTAAGCAATAATAAATTGAAAAATAGAGCTATTGACATGTTTTTTTTTAAATTTTGTTCTATTTTACTGCGGATTCAGGAATCTTTTAAGAAAAACCAAAAAAATTTTCGTGTTATTATTTTTTTAACAAAAAGGGTGTTTTTTAAATTTTTCGTCAATAAAATGCATTCATTTAATTTTAGCAATTTCTAGTGATTTATTTCATATTCTACGTGTGAAAAAAAAGATTAAAAACATTTTTTTTTGTTTTTTTAATTTAAAAACGAATTTTTTTGAATATTTTTAATTTAAAAGAAAAAAAATTTAATTGAAAAATTAACATTTTTTTTATTATTCTATTTATGATGAACTTTAAGAATAAAAATATTTAACAAAAAAAAATAATCATATTGATTTTACATCCCAAAAAGTAAAGTCCCTATTCAATAGGCTATTTGCCACCATTGAAAATAAGCTTTAAATTGTGGTCATCCCATCAGATAATAGCATAAAGAAGCATATTTCTCATAATATAAAGTAAAATATGCATACTTATTGAAAAATATATGTATTGTTCCGTGGCACCCCTGTAAAAACACGGTTTTACACCTTTTATTGATATCAGGTTTACAAACGCTTCTATGGTAACACTTTAACGTAACGTAATAATGACAACTGTTTAACCTTTAACTGTCTGTCAACTTCTTATCTCGTTGAAATACAAAACTAAACTGGCCCGTGCGGACTTCCTTCGCGCTTTATATAGTAATGTGGAAAAGAATGGAAAAGTCTAGAATTAGCTGGAAAAATTCTTTTACTACAGGATGCCAGAAAAGTGTGAAAAGGGGTCTCCAGCGCCATCAGGATAATCCGCAATGGCCTTCGAAAAAGGAAAACTAAGGTAACCTATTTTTAAAAAATTATTAACCTAAATAAAATAATTGTAACCTTTTAAATTTCTATTAACTAAAACTAACTAAAGTCCGTAACAGTATTAAAATTAAAATATTTTTGAAATTAATTCAGCGACTAGAAAGCTCTGTGATTGGTTACAACTTTGGTGACGTCACTGCAAGGAAATAAAAAATCACAAGCTTTGTGTTGTGTGTTTTCAGGTGTTATTTGGATTTTTATCTATCTAAATAACTGTTTCTTGACCATTTTATATAAAAACATATTTCAAGTAACATAATTATCCTTTCGACCTCAAAATGGACATAAATTTTATGCAAGCTGATAATAGAAACCTACCTGAGATAGACGCATTTATGATTGTTGGTTTGCTTTAAAAATAACGTTGACTACTATGCTGCAGAACTCAAAAATGTAAAAACAGGTGTGTAAGTACCTTTAAAAAATTATTTATTTACGTGTTCATCATTTAGTATTTCTCAAAATCTTATTGTAGGTTATGTTTATGGAGTGTAGAAATATAAGGAGTAGCATCTTTTATGGGAGACGAATTGAAAAAGTGTCCAGCTGTAAGCAGTAATGGATGGTTGCACCAACAATTTAGGGAAACCCTTAGCAGAAGGTAATCCTTAAAATGGCCAAACCAGTAATGTGATTGGCTACATTGGAGATTTAAGGAATATCTTACGCTAAGGGTTTCTTAAAATTGTTGGTTCAAACGGCTATAAATAACACAGAGATGGAGATCCTTATCTCTCTACAATTCATAGTTATGTTGTTACCAAGAAATTTATGGACTTTAAGTTATCTAAAGGCAATATTTTGTTGTATATAAACAGGTAGGTATTTGAAGCAGGATATTTGTATACTTACATTAAAAATGATCTTCACACATAAAAACATTTGAATACGCTACAAAGCTGTTTGGATCTCTTGAGCTAATTGTAACCACTTTTTTTTTTGCCTTTTTAGGATTTGTTGGGACAGATATAAACAGTTTTTGTGGTGTTTTCAGAGAAATTGGTACATTGTGGCACTACACACCATTTATATACCATTTTAGCCAATAAATTGAGAAATTATTAACCAAATTAACTGTAGTTGCACTCGTTAACTTGTTTACATTGCATATGACGTCACGGAAACATATGCCGATGCCATTACAGAGACAGCATTTTATAATTTAAACTTTAACATTGAGTTTTATTGAAAATACAGCAGATTTGCCAGAAATATAAAATGTATTTTGTGTTTGTTAGGTACCAAAGAATAATTTAAAAAAATTTTTCAAAATCAGTCCCAAACTCAAACTCAGTCAAATAGCCTATTACCCAAACAAATTAGTTTACTAGGTTAGTCATGGATAAAGTTATTTAACAAATAATAAATGAAAGACTTCCTAAAATTTTATTTTAACTTCATAGACAAAGTTTCTTAACTTAAGTAAATATTGAATAAAAATTAAATTGATAATCATGCACATTAACGATAAATTTATACAGGGTGTCAAAAAACTGGAATATTGCAAATATCTTCCGGCTCTAATTTTTCGACGAAAATTTGCTGGCAACACAATTTTAAAAAGGCGTCAGATAAATGTAATTTCACTTTCCAAAGTATACAGGGAAAGCCAAAAGTAGTATCAACTTAGGTTTTTTAAATGGAAACCCCTGTATATTTTTATGTATTCGAATAGATCTTTTCAAGCCAATTTCAATGGTATACAGTTTTATGTGTTTATCTGTCAAACTGATCACGATTTGATTTCTAATTTTGATTTTTAAGTGACAATGTTTTCCGGCCTATCCGGGGTACTTATCTGTTAATGTCAGTTGACTTAAATGACATTTTTTCAAATTTCTAATTACAACAGTAGTCAATTTAATTAGTAGAACGATGGCTTTAACTGAAAAAGAGAAAATTGAGATACTTATGATGATTGGATACGGTGATCAAGAGATTCAAAGGGTGTGTGATTTATTTAATTATATTTATCCGAATCGACCCAATTATCAATCGTTTGTAAAAATTGTTTAAAAAAATTTAACGAAACGGGAAGTGTAAATCACAGACCCAAATCAGGCCGACCGAAAACAGCTACTGGTGGTGATACGGCAATAGATATTTTACTGCATGTTTAAAGAATCCCACTCAAGCTTCGCCAATATGGACTGGATCATAATGTTACTTACCAGTCTGTCAAAAATTTATTTGGAAGTGAAAAAGTCCGTTTAAGAGTCATTTGGTTCAGGAACTTACAGAGGATGGTTTCGATAGGCGGGCAGGTTCCCGCAAAATTATGATGGAGAGGGGGGCAATGGCGAGCATAATTTTTCTCAAAAAAATTTCTTTTCTGATGAAGCTACGTTTATGCTTCATGGTATTGTCAACAACATAACTGTAGATATTGGTCTGCAGTCAATCCCCGATGGATGGCCGAAGCACACGCAAAGACCACAAAAAGTGAATGTCTAGGGGAGGTATCATAGGTCAAATAATCGGACCATTTTTTATTGCGGGAAACAATCAGAACTTTATTTGGAATTATTGGTGAACATGTCATTCCACAGTTAGAAATCCTATATCCAAATAGAAGAGACATTTGGTTCCAACAAGATGGTGCTCCCACACATTTTGGTTTGCAGGTCGCCAGTTCCTGAACCGAGAATTTCCAAACGGTGGATAGGGAGAAGGGGCTATTGAATGGCCTGCCAGGTCTCTGGATTTAAAAACCTTTGGATTTTTATTTGTGGGAGGATTTAAAAATAAAAGTTTATAAAGATAGGCCGGAAAACATTGATCACTTAAAAATAAAAATTAAAATCAAATGCGTGAGATTCGTTGGAATACTTTTGATAACCTGTTACGAGAATTTAGGGACAGGCTTGGATATTGTCTAGCTAACAATGGCGAACAATTTGAACATTTGATAAAGTAGTGTAATCTAATTGTTACTGGACGTGTTCCCTTTGTAAAATTTCAGTTTGGAATTATGTTTTTGGTCGTTTATAAAAACTTGTCGGTTTTAAAGAAATAAAACCTTTTAAAAACTGAAACATCTACATAATTTTTCTTTGTTTTTATGTTCCTATTTAAAATTAGCTCTCAAGTGCTTTGTAGAAATTATACTTATTCGAAAATTTTAAATCGTATAATTAATTCCCGTTTGACAGTAAACAAATAAAACTGTATACCTTGAAATTGGCTTGAAAAGATCTATTCGAATACATAAAAAAATACAGGGGTTTCCATTTAAAAACCTAAGTTGATACTACTTTTGGCTTTCTCTGTATACTTTGAAAGAAATTACATTTATTTTATGCCTTTTTTTTAAATTGTGTTGCCAATAAATTTTCGGGCGAAAATTACGAGCGGTTGGAAGATATTAGGGAATATTCCAGACTTTTTTGACACCCTGTATATACAAACCTTTTTCAACATCTGAGATAACTTCAAATATCCATCAATATTATCACTCTGTAATTTTTGAGAGTCTGGTATAAAATTCCCCATCCCATCTTATTTTCTAAATGCTTTCTTTTCAAACTATATAAATCTGGCCCAGGGGCTCATCTTATGGCTTCACTTAAATAATGAATGGCACTTGTGTAATCATTGTGTCCATAGTAATATTCGGCACTTCTTTTTCTTCCTTAGCAGGATCAATTTTTTTTGCATTAGGGTCGTTAGCTTCCATATTATATGGATCCACTTTAACACATTGTAAAAGTCTAACTGTGCAAGATCATAATTACCTTGTTTGAGGTGAATGTTTCCCCTTTCTATCTAGCTGCAGTAAAGTCAGGCTTTAGTTCAAGAACTCGATCAAAGTCTCCTAAGGCATTTTTAGCTTTTCCTAATGCTAAGTAAACGGTGCCCCTTTTGGGAAAAAGGTGAGGTAGTTTGTCGGATCACCATCCACAGCAGAATGATTTTGGCTAAGTGCATCTCCTAACTGTCCCCTTTGTAAATACTCTTTTCCTAGTTTAAATGCTTATTTACTTCGGCTTGTATAAACCCTCAGACACGTCTATCAATGCTTCAAAAGCTAGAGTGCCAAATAGGGGTAATCCTTAAACCAAATATTGTTAGTCATAATATCACTAAACACTGGATTTGTTTATTCTTCTGCTTTAATTTTGAAATATAAACATTGCAAACGTTAACGATACTGGAAATTCTATCGTATTTTTCTTTTAGCCTCTTTTTATTTTCAATCGTGTTGTCAGCTGATTGGTCCAAGTAATTTTTTACGTCAGCGACTTACGAAGTGACACGCGCAGTGCTGTCAGTAGATTATTTAATTTGCCCCCAACCATGATTTTACTTCTTTTTAATTACTTTATGGCGTTATGTCACTAGAAATCATAAGAAGCAACCTAGGGCATTGCTTTTGGCCTTATACCACTACCAAGAGGTGAAAACAATTATTACTCTTTGATATAGCCTTGCGCTCCACCGTGCAAACATCTTCTGAGAGAAAACTCTACAAGACCAATCCCTTTCTCTCTCGCCCTAAATGCTTATTGGTCGTCGGGGTATATACCCCTATTCTGATTCTTTTTCTTTTGTACGCTTGCTCGCCCCGCCAAGCGTCAGGGCTGCCTCTAGAAGATACATGGGGGAACAACGGCGTGACAGAAAACGCTCTATAAAGGTAGGCGACCACTGTCGGATCATCTTCTTTCGTGAAACAATGATATAACACAAAAAAAATCAAAAATAAAATACACATGATATAAAAATCAACATATTCAAAGTAACTATATAATTCCTGGTTCAGGACCTTTCTTTTTCCGGGTATTGAATAGTAACAGTAGTTACTTTTTCAACACCCTCTTGGTTATTGAGGTTCAAACGAAACGTCAGTGATGTGATTAATAACAAATAAGGTTAAAAACACGCCTAAAATATGTAAAATTGACGAAACGGTCAATTCAAAGAAAACAATTATTATCAAAAAAATTTCGAGGGTTATGATACAATCATAGCAATGGCAGCTAAAAGAGTTTTAATTCAAAAATGAAGGATGGAGTCCTGGTCAAAGAGAGTTCTGTTAGTGAACTTCGTTTCGGAAGTGGCTCAAAAGCTCCATAGATGAATTTGAGCCCCCTGATTTGAATGTCCCATTTGTCTGGCCTGGTTAAAGGTCCCGTCCCTTGTGGACATCGGTTTTGTGGTTTATACAGGAGTGGTTAGAGTAAGTTTATTTTTATTCTTATGTGTTTAAAAACTTCAAAATTTTGGCTGTGATTGCCAATTTATAAACTTTATGTTCCGTTGTTGCCTTTTTACTGCTGCCGAAAGTCGAAGGACATATGTAGTATATTACAACTGCGGGACTTGTTTATAAATGGCGTATTAAACGCCATAAGTTTATCTTGGGAACGGGAACTGCAACAGCATTGGGGAAAGAATCGTCAATTTTTAGAATAGAATAGAATAGCTAATTTGTGCACTGAAAACCCCTAGTTTGTGCTAGTAGAAATTTCATTCACCCATTGTTTATGGTAAATCGTTAAAAATAAATTTTACTTATTATTTTACAAAATAATTTTTGATTTTATACTCTAATGTTATAAGTAGCTTTTTTAGATTACAAAGGTTGTTAACAAATCATACATGCTAATACATGGTGATTCCTAAGTTGCCCTTTTTTAACTTTTACCTATATAGGACTCATTAAAATACACAACTTTTTAAATAAATTTTTTCAAAATTCTCAAAATAAGGAACTTAAATTCATTTAGTGTTTCAATACGGTCCTGTCTAAAGTAAGTTGTCACCCCCCCGGAAGTCTTCTGGCTGTAGTGCTTGGACACGTTGAACGTGATTTTTCGCAATGTTGTCCACAATTTTATTTAACTTAAACCGACCTAACTTGCAATCCCGAGTACTTGGGCCGCCCCCCAAGGGAAACGATCCCGCTTACAACTGGGGTCCCAGATTACCGACACTCTCCATAAATAAAAAAAATATCCACCATCCAGTAATGTTTTTGGATTGTGCCATTTTTCATTTAACAATAATTTAAAATTAAAATTAACTTTGCCCCCGCTGTTTAAACTATACGACTGAGTCATAATGCGTGATTAACCAGACAAAAACAAACATAAATAAGAAATAAACTATCTTTTTTTGCTAGGCCCGGACAGACACACCTTTAAATAAATTTATTAAGTTTTGTTATTTTTCAGTTTTGAAAAAAAAATTTTTAGAAACAAGTTTTATACACAGTAAAAAAAACGTCAACTTGGGAATCACCCTATATATTTATTTTACCCATAAATGTGGGTAAAACTAATAAAAAAATTTAAAATTTTTGTGATAAAAAGCTTTTTTAAAAACTATTTAAACCTTAAATTTAGTATACAGGTTTTCTTTGGGATGCTGATCTCGAATGTGAAGTGAAATTTTGTCGGAAAATCCCAGTTTTAAGGTATAAGGTCCTAATCAGATCTAACTTTAAAAAAAGACAAACTTTTCAAAACCCTCCTTTTTGAAACTGGCCACAGCCAAACTAAATAATTTTATGACCGGTTTCGGTGAACTTTAGCTCCATTTTTAAACAGAAATATTTTGATATAATTTTTTTTTCACTTATTTGTTACACCATTATAAAACACATAGGGTCTGAAAAAATTAATTTTTCACTACATTATCAGAAAATAAAATAATTTCTTTATTTCCCATATAAAATATACTAAAGTAATATGGCTGACCAACATGAAAAAGTGAGAAAGAATACCTACAAAAAGAGATGATACAATGTCATTTTGTTTAAGATTTCTTCCTTAAAAAGCAATGTTGCCAGATGTTTTCTAATAATTTGTTATTATTGAAGGTTGTTTTTTTCCATTTACCAGAAATCAGGTTTTTTTTTTTATAGAAACAACAAATCACAACTAACCAACAACAACTTTCAAACTATTACCTAGTTGTGGTTAGTTTTTGGTTAGTTGTCGTTAGGTTTTCCTCATTAAATTGTAAATTTCTTTATTATAAATGCGCCGTCGAACAATTTTTTGATCCGACAACGTCGCAAATTCAGCCTTTACTTAACCTAAAAACATAGTGTTTTTCGACTTTTAATTTCATTTTTCTCTGCAAAAATGCATTTTTCGGATTTTTTCTTTTGAAATCTACTAAACAAAATGTGTTCTTTTTATTTGTAATATTTATTTTTTCAAATCGAATGGAGCTAAACGACACGGACCCTTTAGACCAAACACCTTTTACAGGATAGACTTGTCTCCACAATTATTTTGATTAGTTTTACCACATAAAATGTAAAAAGAAACAATAAAATCTTTAACAGAGAATCATATAAAAGCACTTCACAATTAAAAGTGTTAATTTAGTCTTCTGTAAAAGGCACATTATGATTAGGGTGCATAATGCCTCCTGCAATATGGCAAGGTGTTTTTATTTAGAAGACAGATATTATTACTGGTGAAGCAGGGGCGCATTTCCTGAATTTGAATTTATTGATAAGGTATATATTAAATAGGTCGTTGACAAAATCCTCTTTTTAAACACAAACCAAAAGAATGCCGTTAATGTAAACTGCATTTTTACACGATAATTTGAAAATTCGGCGTTTTTCATTTACTTTCCAAGTTGTACCACTGCTTAAAAATCCCTAGATATTTTGTTACTTTTTAAAAGTAAAAATATTTTTCTTTTGATGGTGTTTTTTGTTAATAATAACAACTCGCAACTTAAAAATAAATATATCCCCAAAAAATAATAAATGTTTTACTGTAAAATATTCCACTTTGTGATGTAACTAATTTTAAGAAAGGGAAATTTTAGAAAAGTTTGTGCAGCTTTGGGGTTAGGTCCGAGTGGTGCGTTATAACTTAAAAACTAGGAGTTTGCAACAAAAATTTTACTTAAATTCGTGATCAACCCCCCCAAAAAAAACCCGTATATAAAATGTCAATCAAATTGACATGGCCCAATAAGTAAAAATACAAAATTATTTCTTTTTAAAAAACAAGTGCTATGATTTAATTAAAGTATTTTATCAGAAACTCATTATTATTTCAAAAACAAATTTTTACTTTCATAAAAAAAAAACAAAAAAACTTGTTTTAATAACTATAAAAACCTTTATTAAAATAAATAATAATAATGATATTGACATATTCCACCTGATAAATTAGGTATTTTAAAAATAACATCAGTATTTTTTTAAGATATGGCAGGTTCCCATGTTCATAATGTTTTTTGTCTATTTTTGGCCCTGATTTTCTAAGAGTACATAATAAAATAATAAAAATTAACAATCTTTATTTCAGAATTATGTTGTACATTAAATGAAATAGTTCATTTTCATAATGTGACTATATTTTTGTTTTATTACCTACCAACACTTCTAAGATATTTATTTAAATCATATGGCTCTACTTCTACTAATAGTTTAAAGATACATTCTTAAATCTTCTAATATTTTTTTATTATTTTTACATAATTTGGCAGTAGTTCTAGAATTGAATGCAGTTTTAGTATGCCCTTTTTAGTAATAGTTAATCTATGATTTGGAAACTATAATTTAGAGACTTGTTGAATATGTTGTTTATGGCTTGTTGTTTTCAAACAGTGATTTATTCTTATAAAAAATAGTAAACATTCTTGTATATAAATCCTGTTGCAGTAAGAAGCCTATTTTCTCTAAATTTTCCCTATATAATTCCCAACCCTCATACCAAAATAATTTAACACTCTTTTCTGGCTAATAAGTATGGATTCCAAAATTTTTACCGCCCCCATATAATACAAAAACCATACCTGATGTGATTCGAAGTTTGCATGATATATCATTATTTTGTTTTAAATCAAATATTTATTTAAAACTCTAAAACTGTATGAAACTTGTTTTAAATTTTTTTTAACATAGTTTATTGTTAATCCAGCAAACATCATCTCATTTTTCCTAAAAACTTTTTACATTTTTGTATGCCATAATCGTAATTATTAATTTTAACTGTTTTTGTTCATCAACTCTAGATCTATTAGTTTTTAAAAATTAAAATATTTGTCTTGTTTTGATTAAGGGTTGTTTATTTTTTTTAAAAGGTTGTCTGCCTCCCTCATTAATTTGTCAGTTTTATCAACTACAGACCACAGTTGTCATTGTTTGACATTGCAAAAAAATTGGGAAAATCTCATAATTCCATTTTAGTTGAACTGTCTTGCTGATGTATTTCCAGTAAGTCGTTTAAAATAAATAATAAAGGCATCGGTCCCAAATTACACTTCCCTGTGGGATGCTTACTGTTATTTCAGTTTTTTGATAACGCCCGATTGTTTCTTTTGCCAATGACTACCTGTTATATTTTCCCAAATACTGCCTATTTGATAGGTAAGAATCACCCTCATTAACGCCACTCGATACATATAAAAAAAATTTTTGTAAGTATTTCATGATTGAGTGTGTCATATCTTTAGATAAATCGAGGAATAACCCCAAAGGATATCTTCCACACTATGTATGCATTTTTTGGGCCAGTAAACTGAACATTGTGTTTGTTGATTTGCCCTTAACAAATCCATGTTGCCTGTCATTAAGTAGTTCTTTAAATTTTTTCATGAATTTCATAATTCTGTTATACATAAATACTCAGAGATTTTAAAAAATGAGGAAGCAGGCTCACTAGTCGATAATTTTCAATATTTGTGTTTTTCCCCCTTTTAAAATATTGGTATTACTAAGGCAAGTTTCATTTAAATTGGAAAATACCGAATTTAAGAGAATTTTTAATTATGTAAACCAGTGGAGCTGCAACAACCAATAACATATTTTAAAAAAGAACCGTTAAGATTTCATTGGCCGCTACTTAATTTTTACTCTACATTTTTTTGGGGTTTGAATTATCTAAAGAAGAGACTACTAATTAAAAGTGATATTGATTCTGAGTTGTAAAAGAATTTTAAGCAAAAAATCAATATTTTGGTTTAACAATTCAGTTATAAAATTCGACAAGTAATTGTTAAAGGTTTTTCCACGTCTTCCCCACCACCTTCATAAATATTATTTTTATGGTTTTCTGTTAATTTCGTATAATGGAACAAGAGTTTTTGTTTATTTTCTAATGTGTTAAATGATAGAAAATTCCTTCTTGAACTTCCAAGTTTGTCATATTCTTTTTTTTATTTACATAGTTTCTTTAAACTGATTATCTACATTTTTAGTGTAAAAAAAGAATATCAAGTTGGTTTTTGCACTTTCTAATCTCCGGATGTGCCGGGGAGTATTTTTCTTGTTTGCACTGTATAGAGGTCTTTTTCATAGAAAAAAGATATTAAAATGTAATTAAAAGATTTTCATAAATTCATTCCATTGTTGATTAACTAGAGTTTTCTAAAGAATATATTGATCCCAGCAACACTGAGTTGTTGACTTTTAAATGTTTTCATGTTTTTCTCGCAAAAATCTTTTTTTTTTATGGCTGGTTTCCACATTTATTGTTAATTTTTGTGCTGTATAATCAGAGATCTGAGAGTTCAGAACCATAGAACTAAAACTACCTTTAAATTAGTTAAATATTATCAATGCAAGTTTGAACATTGTGTAATCCGCGTTTGGGTTTTTTAATAGTCTGCACAACATCAAATGAGTTAATAATTGACCAAAAAATTTCTGGCTGGGGATTAAGCTCTTTATAACTCATTAGGAGAAGGGGCCATTTCAGGGCAGTTTCTGGGCGTTTTTTGCTGAATGTTCTCCTCCACATCTGTGACAGCACTTTTTTTTTCGGGCGTATTTCGCGAAACCTGAGCATTTAAAACACATTGTTAGTGGTAGATTTTTTGGACGTAAGTAGCCTGTAAATCAAAGTTAATAACCCCCCTTTTTGGGGCCACTTAACTATTTTCGGTGAGGCTCTTAGGATCCAGTTTTCTTTCATTGGGTTTCTGCGGGTTTTTCCTTGTAACTACTTTAACTTTAGCGATGTCTTCTGTAAAAAGTAGCATTTGAGCATCTGGATTTTGACGAATTTTCTCCCAAATTTCCCTTTTTTCATTATATCCTTTTCCCACCCCTGCCCCAAAAAACATTGGCTGGTCTTTTGTAGGTCTTTCAGTATTATTACTGATTTTCCTTAAGTGCTTGTTTCAGTTTCTCTGCTGTGCTTTTGAATGGCTCTCTTTTAAACAGCACCGCTTTTTAAAAGGTTTTACAGCTTTGAATCCACCTTTCATATCTTTACACCACTAAATTTTTCCCTTAATTTTTTTTTTTAATTATTTTGGGATCAGTAACCTCTGACACCCATATAATCGTCTCCAATTTGTTTGAAGTCGGTGGAGTTTTCCATACTGATGTTGATTTTTGATTATCGAGTTGCGATGTTGTCATTTTTGTGCAAACTGTTGCATAGCTTTTGGCTGGGGCATTATGGGGTTAGGTTATGTATTCCCAGTGACTGATTTAAGACCTATTTTCTTTCTCTAATTTGTCAGAGTTTTAAAGATTTCCGATGTTGCTTGCCTTATGGAATTTGATTCTCTAATTCCAAGCGTGATTTTCCCTGTAGTTTTTACTTTTGTTGTTTTTTTTTATTTTTCAATAACTGAATGACAAGCTCTATCATTCTGTCCCCTTTTTAGTATATTCGTTTATTTGTTTCTGTTTAACAAATCCGAAACTTCCCTTATAAATCACTTTCCTTGTTAACTGCCTTTTTTTGTTGAATCTTTTTGCATCTGGTGTTTTCTGGTATTACATATTATTAAAATAAAATTAAAATATACCTGGTGGTTCAATAATTCAATCTTGATTACATTGGAGCTCTTTGGGCCAATATCTTTGAAGGGAGGCCTATACAAAAAAAGTTTATAAACTTGCAGTATTCTTTTCACATATTTTCTTTATATCCGGAAGATTTTCATACTTTTTCCTAGACACCCAGTAGAGCCATTATAAAAATTAAAGTTTTGTGCATATGGTCAAAAAATTTTTCCCGATAATAAATTAAAGGGCCACTCACCCATCAGACCCGGTGGTTTCTGAGATACAGCCTGACGTCCTTTTTTAGACACCCGGTTACAGTCCCATTACAAAAGAAATTACGTTTTTTATATTTTGATTACATAAATGTTAGTTGATTTATCAATAAAATGCAAATTTATTCTTGTAAATTATAATTTTATAAATGTTAGGTATACAATAAAAACAAGATAATGTAAATTAAAGTAAATTTTTTTTTAGTGATTGTTTCAACGCAAAAATAATTACCTGCCTAATTTAAAGTTGAGCTCGCCAATCTGTGACTCATACCTGAAATGTTTTCCCTTAACTTTATTAAAAAATATGTTAATTACGTACTAAATCATTGATGAAAAGGAACAATGAATATCTTTTTGACGATTTTAGAAAAGAGACTGCATGTCCGGTGGAAAATTGAAGTTGAATAAGGATAAAGATATTTTCCCAGATAATTTTTACAAGACGTGAAATTTCGCAAAAAAGAACAAAATGCGAATATTGTTAGAGGATGTTTAATGGAGTTGTCCCCTTTAGATGTAGAATCTCATTTTTCTGGTTTGTGAATTTAGGTAAGTATAAAAATAAATAAGAGTTTTATAATGCAAAAAATACCGTTTTACGCATGGAAAAATTTTTTCGAAAGTTATTGCCATATAATTGTGCCGGGAAAAATTTTCACTATATAAAAAGCATTAGACACGTTAAAAATCAAAAAATTTTAGCGGAAATTTCACTTTTCCTAGACAACGTGGTATTCCACCCCTTTCTTACAAAACACAGAACAATCGAACCTGTTTGTTTGTATTGTCAATTAAAAACGTCAAAATCAGTCAAAACGAGTCGATTTGGTCATGTACGCGATGAAGAAATAGATAAAGTAATTAAAAAAACGATTTCAGTTATAGTTTTAATTATGTTGCATGAAATTGAAAATTGTATACAAAAAAAATCATTTTTAAAAGTATCCCATATTTCTCCATTCTATAAATATTCTCTAAATACCGCTCGTGCATAAGTAACCCGATAATTTTCATTTGCTTGTTATACAAATTATAAATAACAAGCTTTCATGGATTTCAGTCATTCCAGGCACTGTGGTCATACCCCGAAAATTTGAATAAATATTTTAAAATTTTTTATTGTTTTTACATTTTTTTAAAATTCCCCGTATTTTTCTGCAAGTTTTTCCCATTTAATTTAAAAAACTTATTTAAAAAAAAAAATTAGGTTATAGTCAACTTTCATTTTGGTACAAAAGTTAAACCTGAATTAAATTGATCCCAAATTCGAGCCCTTTTCATTGGGATTTTGGAAACTTAAATGAAGGTAAAAATGCGCAATTTTATGCTGATGTTTGCACTTTAAAAGTTTAAAAATATCGAAACTTCCGGGGACTTTTGAAAAAAACGAATATTCGCGATTTCATTTTTTTTTTTAAAACTCTATTTGAACAGATATAACAAAATAAATTTTAAATTTTTTTTTGCTACTTTCTCTGTTCTACCAGACAATTTTTTAGAATTACAGATCGACGTTTCGTCATTGAGCTGCCATCATCAACTTTGTTTTTTTCTCATTACGGTCCTGGACTTTTATTACGGATTTTTAAAAGCTTTTAAGATCCCAAATCCCATGATGTATCGCCCCTTAATTAAAAAATTATTTTAATGATTTTCTAGTAAGATCTTACCAAAAATCTGTTATCTGTCTCTCTCTCGGACACATGATTTTGCCATTAATAGGGAATTTTTTCGAAGGTGCGATACATCTTGGTTTTGGGATTTTTAAACTCCTAAAATCCATTATAAAAACCCAGGGCCGTATTTAAACCAAGTTAATGAAAATGCTCAAAGACGAAAAACGTCGGTGTGTAAATCTAATAAAATTATCTTGTAGAACAGAAAGTAGCAATAGGAATGTAAATTTTATTTTGTTACACCTATTTAAATAGAGTTAATTAAAATGAAATCGCTAATATTTGGCTTTTCCAAAAGATTTCGGAAGTACTCGAAATTAAATTTCCCTAAGGTGGCATTTTAATCAGCACCCAGATGCCAATTTTACCTTTATTTAACCATTTTGAAGGCAAAACGGTGGTTGAAATAAATGAACTTGTCATAAATGAGAGCACAAAAAAGAACAAACAAAGAAAAATCCTCTCATATTTTTTTTATTAACAATGACATTGAAACAGTAAGTCAAGCAAAGTTTTAGGTATTGTGATCGACGGGGTTCTTGAAATGGTCACCACACATTGAAAATGCTACCCAAAAAATTAAACCAAACCTGTTATTTATGCAATCGGTAACAAGTAACTATGTTAATGAAAGTGTTCTTAAAATCATGTTTTTGCCAACTTCAAGTCCTTACTTAGATATGGAATTATTTTTTGGGAAAATGGAGCTAATGCAAAGTCAATTTTAAAATTCAGAATAATTTTCAAATGCAATTTAGTTAAACTTATAGGGGAAATTTTTTTAAACAAGGGCTTTTAACTATGTATAATTGTATCACGAATTTTGTTGTTTTTATTTAAAAACAAGTTGTTCCTTGTTAATAACACTAATACAATGTATGCTACTAAAGCTGTAGATATCAACTACTCCATTCATAGATTGAGTATGACAGAAAAAAACCCATCATATTGTGTATAAGAATTTTTAATAAACTACCACAGAATATCAAAAATATAAAAATTTTAAACAATTTAAAAAATAAAACAAGATATTTATTATTAAATCTGGAACCCCATATTTTAGAGGATTATTTTGATATGTAATTGTATTAACTTATGTAATTATGTATTATGTAGACAGAATCTGAAATAAAGTTATATTCTATTCTAACCGACCTCGAATCTCTTAAAAGATTCCAATGGCTCGAATTCGGAACACCGTGTACTAAGAAAAATAAGTCCTTGATTTGGTCCACAGACCTTATTGGTTCTCTGGTGTAAACTAGGCTAAAATTTTCATATTTAAAGTGGTGATACCCCCGAGACAATAGGTTTGCTCCTTTTGTCGGGGCGAACCTCTTTCCCTGCCCAAAATTTTCCCGGTCTCTTAACTAGGGAGTATGGGACACAATGACCAAAATGCTAAGAGCTATTAAGAATTAAAAATAATATAAAGTATTAAGGATCAAGTTAAATTAAAACATACCGCTTTTTTTTCACAGAGAGTGGTTTCGCCCTGTAACATTTTTATTTTTGAAGGTAAAAAAATTAAGATTTTGGTTCGTAAATTTTGGAAAATAAATTGGTTGTTTGACTTAGGCACTTGTTTTAGCACTTCCGGTTTGACCGGAAATGACTATTACTTTCAAATTTTAATTTGGATCATCAATATAGTTTCTCTTATTCTTATTATTAGGATATGTATGAGTACAATGACTCCTCGTATGTCATATTATTAACATTTTTGCGTCGTAATATTTAGTTTTTTAAAGTCTACCCTAGAGTTTCCAATTTATTTATTTATGTTAAAATACAATAGTATTTACATACATCATAAAAAAGAACTTAAGTGCCTTCACTGTTACTCCAATCAAATTGTCATTCAAAATAGAGGCCCGAGTAAGCATGAAATAGGCTATTTCGTTTTATTATTTTTATTGGTCTGTTAGGGTGCTAATAACAGTAATCTGTGGTTTCCACCAAAATTTTGATGGGAGAACTTTTTGCAGCCCAAGAACCACAAGTTTTTAAACTTTTTTCAGTTTTGATATATCTCGGAAACTAATAGTCTATCGATTTTTAATTCGTACTTTTTTAAAAAAATTAAATTTCCTACCTTTTTATAAACTAAGTCGTCCAAAGTATTAAAAGAATCATAAAATTGATTATGGTTGAAAATGGTTGACTTAAAAAACCTTTGATCTTTTTGGCGGAGGAGTGGAGAGGAGAGGGGTAAGGGGGGGGAGGGGGGACGCCAGTTTAGGAAACTTTGGAAGATGGGAAAAATCATAACTCTAAATTAACCAAAAAAAAAATTGGATCTTTTGCCCCTCCTTATACCCGGGGTTTTTAAGTTTTGGGGGCCACACGGGGTTGGGGGTGTCCCCAAAAAAACCTAAAATTCATTTCCCCAAAATTCTTGGGTCTTTAAAATGCGGGGCCCTCGATTTATTTTTTTGGGGGGTTTATAATAATTTCATGTATACAGTGTCGTTTAAAGTTACTTATTTTTAATTGAAAAAAACATATTAATATAAGTAAATAAATTTAATATAAAACTACTTAACATAAAAATCAATTCTTAAAATTAGCAATAGCTTGCAAAACAAAATAAATAATTAAAAATTAATCATGAATAAAATTTTAGGCTAATTATTCTAAATAAGAACTACTTGATTCTTTAATTAAATTTAAGTTAAAAAAATAAAAAGAAATAGGAGAACCCACAGGATTTTTAATAAACACATATTTTTCTAACTGAAAATCGAATTTGGTAGAGCTTTTCTTAGATTTAAATATTCTGAGGCTAGCTAAATGGGGATCGGATGTTAACAAGCGTTCTTATTATGGCAGTATTCGCAGATATTCTAGAGCATATGGGCATTATTTAATTAAATTTTTTCGACATTCTTTATGTCTTGTTTCCCAAAGCATCTTCAAAGCTGACCAACTGGTAAGTCAAAATTCGATTATTCACCGTGAACTAATCCCTTATAAACTGTACTGGGCATATAGTACCAGTTATACAGTGATAAATATAATATTGTCTGATCTAAAAAAATTTTTAAAAATTCATTGTATTAATTTTATAGTCAGATGATTTGATTTTGAAAATTAAACAAAAAATTTTCCCAATTTATTCACAATTTTCCCCTGTGATTTCTGCACTTATTTGTGGGTTCTTGAAAAAACGCCTAGCAGAATTTCCATCATTTGTGCAGCCATACCCAGACTTAGGTTTATCAAACGTTAGACCCTTTTTAGTTTAAAAATTTCCCCTTGGGTTCTTTTTTTGGGGTTTTTTCAAATATAATTTTTATTTTTCTTCGCCTTTGACTTGCCAACTTTAAATTTTTCAATATAATATGTGCAGCTGGCACTTAAAAAAACGTATTCAACAATGTAAACTTCACAAACCATATCGATAGTTTATAATTTTAGGCGATTTACTTAAAACTCCCTTTAAATCTATTTCCTTCGGTATGGCTCCACAAATAATTCACTTTGCAGCGGAATAAGTTTCTGACAATATATCTGAAACACTTCCATCAAACATGGTAAATAGCTTTTAATATAATTTTTTTATAGAATTACCTTCACAGATCTCTTTAAGTTTTAATTCGTTTATTAATGTGTTGATAATATGTTCCCCATTTCGAACTGTCTTCATTTTCTTTCATAAAAATACAAACTTTATTGGCCTACTGTATAATGTGAATGAAGGCTCTGCATTAAACCAAATAATGTCATTTGTAATACAATCTTTTAAATTTTTTTGAGCCACTCTGCATACGTTCTTTTAAAATTACTGCGCGTTAGATTACATTATTTCCACCACCTCTCAACTTTCATACAAAAATGACAGTATTTTTGCAATTTTTGGTCAAATTGAGTAAGAAGTTCATTTAGATATTATATGACTGCTTTTGTCATTACATTCTAATAATATTTTGGACGAGTTATAATGAAATATGAAGGAGTTAATAGGAGGATTTGGCGTTTTTTTGCAATGTTGGCAAAAATAGTCACTTTTGACAGGCTGTAGCTCGCTTGTTGTTAGAGTTAGGCGAAACTTTAGTAAGTGATAATTGTAGTAAATTTAATGCTCTTTAAAAAAGTACCAATTAAAAAAAATCAATAGGACTATTAGTTTCCGAGATTTTCGACAAAACTAAAAAAAGCCCAAAAAAATTCGGGGTTTTTTGAGCTCCCAAAAAAAGTTCTCCCATCAAAAATTTTGGTGGGAAACCACAGATTACTGTTATTAGCCCCCTAATAGACCAATTAAACCAATAAAAACAAATAGCCTATTTCATGCTTGCTACAATTTACTATTTGATTGGGCTATTTCGAAATCCCTTAATTTTATATTAAATAACCATGGAAAAACAAATTTATTTTTTCTTTTGTTTTTTACGGCATCTCTGGACGGGTTTAATGACACTATTCTATTTCAGCAGAATTAAATAATTTTTTATTGGTTTTTTTGGAAACAGTCTTACCCTAAATACGTCGGTAACAAATTATTTGTTTGGTTGCTCATTTTCTGAATTTTTTCACAGCTTTTTTGCGCTTTACGAAGAGTAACATTTGAAATTAAAGTCTATAGTAATTGAGCACATGTAATCTTAGTTTAAACAATTATAAAGATTAATAATTTTAAAAAAATTACTATTTATATCCAGTTAATTTAAAAGGGACCTTTGTAGAATTGTATGTAGAATTAAGCAGTACCGTGTACCAAATTATTAAAAATAATAATACAAAAAAACTTAGGGTGTATTTGCAGTAAAAAGGACAAAAATGCTCACTAAACTATGCCAGGTCCATATAAGCAACAATAGGTTTTCATCAGAAAGCTATACTAAGTTTTATTCAAACCTAAAAACCCGATTTGAGAAATTCAAATTTTTTAAATTTGGGTTTTTTTAAAAGATTAAATTATTTATATCTTACTTTCCTATTTTGGGAAATTTTTAAAAAATTTAAATTTAAATTCCAACAAGTTTTGACCGGGCCCCTTTCAGGTCATAATCGACTCGTTGGATTGATATGACTGAATTAACGCTGTATAACTTGACTTTGACTAATTTTTTTCAGACCACCAGAATTACCTGATCACGAAAAACTTAAGTGTTATTTTGTAAATGTTGGATGCAACGACAAGTTCGAGGATGAACCGGAACTTCAGAGACATCTAGATCAAAATATTCAACAGCATTTAGCGGTAGGTTTTAAAACTGAAATCGTACGTTTTTACTTGCAACACATAGAGAACCTGCGTAAGAACTAGAGTCGCCTCTCTCGTTAGTTTTGTAAGTTCGTACGTGAGGACACACTGTTTATAAACATGCTTTTCATCTGACTCACAAATCATGTAATTTTTTATTAATTATTTTTTCGTAATTTTCACAAATTTAATACACCAATTTATTACAATAACGTATTGAAACAATAAATGTTAATGATAAAGTTATAATTAAGTGATTATAAGTGGATAAAACGTTAAAAGCAAGCCAAGATCTGGTATCAACGGTTGTTATGTTGACTCATAATACAAAAAAACCCATGTCAAATATAAAATTTTATTATTTTCCATCAAAACCTTATTTAATAGAACTCGATAAAAGTAGATAAAAGTAGTGAATCGTATTAAGTAAGTGTATATGCCTTGACAATAAATATACAGTGTGTACATAATGTATGGAACAAATTCATGAAGCAAAAAAAAAAAAAAAATATTTTTCTCAAACACGTAAATAATTTTTAAATTGTGCATTTTCTGACATGAAATATTAAAAACCCGGGGGTGACTCATGTAGTGGGTTTGACATTATCGATGATTTTAAACCCAGAAACCGCTATATTTTATTGCAGCTTTATAATCTCCAAAAAAGAGCCAAATTTAAAAACATAAAATACTTATGGTATTGGGTCACTAAAGGGGGGCTAAAAACAATCTTCACAACGAAGGGCCTTGATCTGGCAGTAGCCCAAACTAAATGAGGCAAAAAAAACGGCCTATAAAAAAAAACTGTCCAGAACAAACAAGACAACAAAAAAAATAAAACAGTCTGGTGGAATAGTCACCTAGAGGGTCTTAGATCCGAGGTGAGGAAGGCTATTTAACAAGGCCAAACTCAACCAAGACTGGGCAACGTACAAAACGAAACTTACGCAGTACAGCAAAAGATCCGCAAGGCGAAAAAGAATTTCCTGGGAACAATTCTGTGAACAAATCACAGAAACCCCGGAATGCGCCAGGATCCACAGAGTCGCAGAGAAGGTACTGGAGTGCTCCGGCCCCCCAAAAAAGGGCGGACGGGCCTTCACAAGCACTAACAAGGAAACCCTAGGGCTTTTGATTAACACCCACTTTCAGGATCAACCATAATTGACCCAACCTCGGCCAAGAAAACAAGCCCGCAATCCCAGAAGACCCCAAAAGGGGGAAGACTGGGATAAGGCAAAGAAAGTGGTAACATATGAAAAAATCAAATGGGCCATAGGCGAGTTCCCCCCATACAATCGCCGGGGCCCAGAGGGAAATCTACCCGGTACTGCCCCAAAAAGGCATGGCCATATTACTGCCGCATCTCTGCAAAATTTTCAGAGCATGCATTCCCCGGGGCTACATACCAAAAATATGGAAAAAAAGGCTACAGTAGTCTACCTGCCAAGAATAGACAGAATTTCAGACCAAACGCCTAAGTTATATAGACCTATAAGTCTATCCTCGTTCCTGCTCAAAACATTGGAAAAAATTGTGGATAGATACATAAGGGATAACATCTATCACTATACCCTTTAAGTGACCTATCTAAGTATGACTAAGTATGCCCCTGACTAAGTATGCCTATCAATCGGGAAAAGGCTGCGGACCCCCGCTCTGGACGATCTGAGCAGACTCCTGACAAAGTCAATCGATGACAAAGAGATAGCGCTTGGCACATTTCTAGACATAGGGGGAGCGTTCAACAACGTTCCAACAGGATCGTTAATGAAGGCTCTTAAACGAAGGAACATCCACTGGATGGAGGCCAGCCAAAAAACAGGGTCATTAGTCCACCTTGGGCGAGGCACACCATAGAAGCTGAGGTGGGGAAGGGCTGCCCACAAGGAGGCGTTCTATCACCATTATACTGGCGATCCTAGTCGACGACCTTCTGGCAAAAATGGCCAAAGATAGGTTTCACTGCCTCGGCTACGCAGACGACATAGCCATCGTAGTTAGAGGTAAGCTTGCGGACTTTGTTTCCCGAAAGGCCGCAAAACGCACTGAACATTTGACGAATGGTGCAGGGGGGGAAGGTCTGTCGGTTAATCCACAAAGGCCGTTATTGTTCCCTTCACAAAGAAAAAGAGCACTAAGGGCACTCAGATGTCCAAAGCTCAATGGAGTGGAAATCCCCTTCTCAAAGAGGTTAAGTATCTGGGGTCCTTTTGACCCCAAAGATGAACTAGGGACCACACCTCAACAAACTTGTTCAGAAGGCAAAAATTGCCCTCGGGAGATGTCGCAGACTCTGTGGAAAAAGCTGGTGACTTAACCCAAAGATGAACATGTGGTTGTATAAAATGGTAATAAGGCCCATGATCCTATGGTTCAGTTGCCTGGGGGCAAAGGGTCTCACGAACCGTAGCAATCAGACAACTTCAAAGTGTGCAAAGGCTAGCATGCGTATGCATCACGGGAGCTATGAGAACAACTCCAACCGCAGCCCTAGAAGTGCTGCTAAACCTGCCCCACTACACATCTACATACAGGGGCAAGTAAAGGCGGTACTCTATAGGCTCAAAGGAGATCAAGTCCAATTATAGAACACCCCAAGGACTCCAAGATGGGAAATGAGAGGACCAAGAGGTCAGCTCATTGTTTGAGATGCCCTCAGACAGGATAACCCCTCGTTTCCCTCTTCAATGAAAACTTTCGTATTGTCATACCAGATAGGGAGGACTGGAAGGGAGGCCCTCAATCAAAGCCGATCATACCCGGTATCAGATGGCTCCAAGACCAACAAGGTGTAGGGCTGGCATCTATGGAGATAAGCCTAGAAAAAGGTAATCTTAAGTCTCGGTCAGCACGCCACGGTTTTCCAAGCGGAAATCGCAGCAATAGTGAGGATTAAAAAAAAAGGGAGAAAAGGAAAAATATCGTTATTTACTCAGATACCCAAAAGCGGCCCGAAGGCCATCAGTTCCTAAAAAGTTAATTCCAAATTAGTCGGGGGACTGTATATAGGCCCTGGAAAAAGTGGTGGCAAACAAACCACGGTAGCCTGGGTACCAGGCCACGGGGGCCCTCCAGGCAACGAAGAGGCCGACGACCTACCCAAAAAGAGGATCAGCCGCGGAAATTGGGGGCCCCGGAGCCATTCTGCGGTATCTCACGGGTCTCTTCAAAGCATCTATTAAGAGTTGGGTAGACAGACAGTTTAAAAAGCTGGTGGGTACAAACCCCCGGGACAACGACGGGGAAAAGCAGTTCATTAAGCCCCGCTCGGCAAGTTTACATCGGACCTACTGAGCCACAGCCGTAAGGTCGTGGATAATGGTAGGTCAACTAATAGGACATTGTAAACTCAACAAGCACCTGAAAAGAATAAACCTGGTGGAAGATAGCCTGTGTAGGTTCTGCCAGGAGGCTGAAAAACAGCCTTACATGTGGGGGTGCCTTTGGGAAGCACTATGCGGGCCCAGGTTTACTAGGCTTGGGGGGGGAGAAGCCAAAACCGGAAAGGGTTATATGGAGTGGCCAGTGTCAAGACTCGGGAGTCTAGTTAAAAAAAAAGGGCCTAGACAAGGGGTACTCAAAAGAACGATATGAGAAACCACAATAAATCTGGTAAGGTTGCAGTGGTGGAGGTCATTTTCCCATCTCCGCTCAAATAATCTAATCTAACCCAATCTATGGTATTGGGTGACAATTTCATAGTTACAGGGTAATAAAGAATTGTGTTGGGTTTAAAGGTTAGATTAGATTAGGTTTAAAGTGAGTGGGTAAAACCCACCCTTCCACCGCGACCGGTCGGTCTATTGTGGCTCACCCACATATTTCTCCCACCAAGTCCAGACTTCTAATAAATCTGATGATCCTGTTGGGAGAGAGATCCCTTCACCTCCCCGGAAACAAGGTGTCATTGCCGGGATTGCGAATCTTAGTCGTGCCATTGCTGGACACGAACACAGTATGTGTTCTGCCGATTCATCCCCTCCATGCACATGCGGCACTCGGCGTCTTCAGCTAGGCCGATCTTGTGCTTGGGGATTTAAATCTGCAGTGTCCCTTGTTCAGTCCACACTAGATTTTTAAGGTGTACCTTTGATTGCTCCAGTAGTTTGACGGTACATTGTTGGTTCGGTGGGCTTATAAAAGCATTCAGTGTCTGAGACCCGGAAGTCCATGCGGTGAAGATTTTCTCTTTGTGTCCAAACTGATATAAACTGCTTGGCCATTTTATAAGACATGCCGATGACCGGTTCCGGCCCTGTGAATTTTGTCTCAGCCCCCTTTTGGAGGTCTGCGGATTCATTACCCTCTAGGCCGGTATGTCCAGGTATCCACATTAGGGAACCTTGTTGCTTTGACCCAGTTTGGTCAGCGCATCCTTGCCAGCGTTCTAGCACACTTTCCTAATGGGGAAATCCCTTTCCGCTTGAAATATGGTTGCGAGAGTGCCATGGCCGCCGTTGGTGTCATGCGCAGCGCGCCCGTAGTCATTAGGCGGGCCTTCTCTGAAAGGATAGATAGCTTTGCTTGGGTCAGCCGCTACTGCCCCTTCGGCACCATGCCACAGAGCCATACGTGATCATTGGTCTTATGACTGTTACATATAAAAAGACCTGTTTTGGTTGCATGCCCCAGGTTTTACCACAAATCCTGCGGCATGTCCAGAAAAGGCTCTTACGGGTGACCTTTTCTAGATGCGAATTCAATTGAGTGCTATTCTAGGATCAGCCCCAGATATTTTGCTTCTTTCGCAAATGGTATTGTTTCACCTTGCAGAGTTGTGTACATAAGATTTCTATCCTTCGAAGTAGATAAATGCATTAATGCAATTAATTAATGCGTTAATGCAATTTAATAATATTACTTTAAATACTTGACAAAAATATTATTTACCATAGTTACCATAGTTACAAGACACTATTAAAAAGCTAGTAGTGTTGCTGGTACCCCACACAAAATTAAGAAAAAAGCAAAAAAAAAATTTGGACCCTGTACCTACAAAAAAGTCAATTAAAGTCAAAGAATTTTTTATTTTTTTTAAACAGCTCTTCTTGGAGGTTATAAATCTGCAATAAAATTTCTTCAATTTTAAAAAAAAAGTCGATGACATCATATCTACTACACGAGGCAACCCTGTATATTTTTTTTATGTATAAAAAAATCCCCAAACAAAATTATTACTTTCGTTTCCCCAAAAAATTTTCTATGTTTTTTTTTTTTTTACCAAATAATGAATTTGTTTTTTCACATTATTTAACAATTTTTCCAAAGTCCACAAAACGCCATCTAAAAAACCTAGGTGTTCTTTGTTTTTAAAAAAAACTGCTTGGAGATTATAAATCTGCAATAAAATAATTGGGGCTCCATTTAAAAAAAAAGTCGATGACATCAAAATCTACCCACATGAGTCACCCTGTATATTTATATTCGATCAAGGGTGGTAAACTTAACAAGGAGTGCTGGATCCCATTTTTTAACCCATTTACGCCGATTTAAATGTCAATTGGGGATTTTTGACTTAATCCTTTTTTCCCCATTGTTTTGTTTTTTAAGTAGTATAAAGTCTTTATTTTATAAAGTGGATACAATACGGATCTTATTAGTACGTGTACATCCAAATTAGTTTTTAAAAAATTTAAAAATTTAACAAAAATTTTTAAAATAAATTACCTTCTGGGCAATACGGTGAGTCACACACATAACCTTATCTGCGGACAAAAAAAAAAGCCGGGTTCATGCATCCGATTTTTCCACGCCCCCTCATTTTCCAAAAATTTTATTGGGGAGAACATGTGGCGGGACAATGTTCTGACCAATCCAAAAAAATTTGATGTTGGGGCGTTTGAAATCGGGCCCCGAACTCCGGCTTTTAAACAACACCCATTAAGTTTACCACCTTTGATATTCAATGTCAAAAAATGCGCAATTTAAAAAAATTTTATTTACGTGTTCAAGGGGGAATTTTTTTTAATTTTTTTTTTTTAACAAATAATTAATTTGTTCCATACATTATGTAAAATTATATTCATTATGATATTAATTTTACCACTTCTTTAGCCCAGATGGTCCCGTAAATTCGGGACTTTTTTTTTTAAACCCCCTTTTTATAACTACAATGTTTGATTTTTTTTATTTTAATAATTAATTTATAATAATTATAGCTATCAGAAAAAAATTTTATTTCTCTCAAATACTAAACCCCGAAATTTTACCACTATGAGCACTAGTGCAAAAAAAACAAAGTCACGCAGGTTCTCTGTATTATAAATTTAAAATCAGTATTAGGGTATCAAAAACTATGAAAATTTTTACGTTATTATGTTTTAAAAAAAAGTAGTTTTTTAAAAGTTTTGTTTTTATTTACCAAAAATAGTCGTCATATTTTAATATGTTTGTATATTTTTAGCTTTTGTCCCAAGCTTATTCTAAAGTAGTTGTACAAAAATACTCATGAAGATGCCAGGGGGTTGGCGCAAAACGCAAGCAAATTTTTGGGGGTCCTCCGTCCAAGCAAGAATCATCTAGTCAATTAACTGAAGGTGACAATCTAAAAATCTATTAAAGTAAGAACAGTAAGCTAAGTAAGGGGGGTGGCCTGTTTAAATTATAATTTTGAAAAAAAAGTTTGTGTTATTAGGTGGTGTAATTAATGTAAGATTTTAAAAATGGACTTTATTTATTATTTATTTAGGCGTTACACTTACCATTATACTTTTTTTAAAAAAAAAAGACAAATGCGAAAATGGCGAACAAGGGCTAAAACGAAAACTTACCAGATTCCAACTTGTGATGAATCCAGTCGATGGAAGGGCCCCCCGTTGCAGCTTTAATGCCTTTTTCAGAGTCATCGAAAAAGGACCGGCCCCGGCGCATATCCGGCATACAGCGTTTCCACTTGATGCCACTATACCAACCGAAAATTAAAAGCAAATCCCCGAAATTTAAAAAGCCAAAAAAAACATCTTGCATAAACAGTTTGTAAAATTAAGATTGTTTACTTGTAAAACGTCTTTTCCTGTGTGTTTTTTTTATCTAATTAAAAAAAAGGGGTTTTTTTTATCCCCGGAAACAGATATTAACAATAAATTTTTGGCTTTTTTTTTTTTTTTTTTGGGAGGGGTCCACAAGGGGGCTGATGCCTAAGTACTAACGTAGGGGTGGGTGCCTTAAGTGTGGTGAGAGGGAGTTTGTTCACACGGGACTTAAATATTTGGAGATTGGGAGGAAAGGGGAAAAGCCTCTGCCGGCAGCAGGTTCCACAGTCTTGACCTCTGGGGAAAAAAGGAACGAAGAAAGCGGGAAGTTCGGGGCCTCTCTAACTGAACTGTAAAAGGATGCATAAAAGTTGCACTCCCGGGTTGCTCTGTTGGGAGCTGCCAGAGAAGGAATTTACGGCCAAACTCCTCTGAGCAGAAGCCGTGAAAATACCTATAGAAGAGCGACAGATCCCCCCAGCTCGACGGTGGGCAAGAGGAGGAAGCCATTGTCGATATCTGGCATGTATGAAAGCCGTGAAATTTTTTCCCCGGGAAAATCTCAAAAAAGGCTCCTACGATTTTTTTAAAAACTAATGCAATTAAATCAGAGTATTAGAAAATTTGAAAAGAACTAAAAATTTTTTGACCATTTTATTCTTTTTTCTTCTTTTTGGGAAAACCCTCTTGATTTTCCTTTTCCGGAGGCAGCCAGCCTTTGGGCCTTTTTTTTCCTTATCTCCCATTATTTTTTAAACCCCCTTAGTCTTTTCCTTTTTTACAAGTCTGTATAACCTGGGGAAAATGGTTGGTTGATATTTCCCCGTGGGCTCTTTCCCCGGGTTAAAAAATGCCGGGCTTTTTGTGACCCCAAAGTTTTACATTGCACAGGATATAGTAGGCCGTTTCTTCCCCCTCGCCCCAACATTCTGCAACTTGGGTCCCCATTGTTTTGTGTCCTCTTAGGTTATCATCCCCCCTTTTGTAATCCTACTGTTATCGAAATCTTTTCCTACTTTGAGTAGTTCTTCCTTCGTTTTTTTAGATGGGCCCCTTATGAAGCTTTTTCCATTTAATTCTACTGGGGTTCCCCAGTATTCCTCGTGTTTGTTTCGGATCCATTCCCTGATTTGCCCTTGTGCTGTGGTTTTGGTAAACCCAAGGGGGGGTTCTGGTCCAAAGTATGGTGTGGATGACCCCCCGTCTTACAAGCTCATCCGCTTTTTCGTTCCCCCCTATTTCCGAATGTCCTGGTACCCACAAAAAGGGTTACTGTGTTTCGTTCTCCCAGGACTTAAAGGTTTTTTTGGCATTCCCATGTCAGTTGGGGCGTCACCTTGGGGTTTACTAGTACCCCAGTGACGCTTGGCTGTCTGTTTTACCCCGATCCGTTTTTTTTTTATAAGCCCTCCTGTTATTTTCTTTTGCACAGTGCAAAAAAGCATATATTTCCGTTTGAAATACAGAACTGTGTGTTCCCAATTTTGGGAAGAAGAATTGTAAATTCCTCTTTCACTGTACACACCCGCTCCAGTTCCCCCCTCGGTTTTTTGGGGGGGGGTCCGTATACCAGATAATGTCTCCAACCGTGCGGGGGGGTCGAGTTGCTGCCACCCCTTCTTGATCTGGAATTTTTTTCCCCTAAGTTTTTTTTTAAAAGAGTATTGGGGGGAACATCTGGTTCGTTTTTCTCGTCCAGGATTTTGCCAACCTGACTTTTTATATTGTTTTTTTCCCAAACTAGCGTAGACACCAGTTGGTTTCTGTGGCAGTCGGAAGTAGCTCATTCTTGACTCTCCCATCACTATGGGGGTTTAATGGTGGAAGGTCTGAGACTCTCCATGGCTGCTGTTGGGGGGGTTTTTTTTAAATTTTTTTGTTATAGCAAAGAAGCAAGTCTTTTTTCCCTTGGGGCCGTTCTGTAACAAAAATTTTTTGTCGCATTTTTTTTTCCCCTATACCAGTGATGCGTATGTTATCATAGGCCTTACCACCCGGGTATAACCCCAAAAAATCATTTTGGTTTAAAAACCCCCCTTTTTTATGAGCCCCGTCTGATTAAGATAAGAGTCATCTCCCTTTCTTCCTTATTTTCTGAAAATGTTGGTTCCAGGTAAGTTTAGAGTCTAGGATGACCCCCAAATATTTTACCTCTCTCACAATCTTGATTGTTTAAACCCTTTAGGGCCCCGGGGTCCTAAGCCCTATAGATTTCTCCTTTTGGTGAAGGCAACTATGGCTGATTTAGAAAGGTTTATTTTTTTGCCCCCTTTTTTCTCGTCCACCCCAATAACTGCGTTTATGGCCTGTTGCATTTTATCCCTAACAGTGTTTTTAAAATTTTTCCCCCGGGTCATAATGACGAGATCGTCTGCGTACCCCAATTTTTTGGGCCCTTGTTGAAGGACATTTAGTAGGTCGTCCATGACAAGGTTCCATAGCGGGGGCAGAACTTCCCCCCTTCGGACATCCTCGCTAAACCCGAGCTACAAGAGTTTCTTCAAAAATTTAAGTATATCTGATCTGTTTAAGCATGCAGTCTATCCACCTAAACTTTTTGCGTCGATCCCCCTGCAGCTTGTTCCCCTCGATCCCTCTGCGCATCGATGCGTTTGATATAGATGAAAAGGCGTGTTGTCAAACGCTCCTTGTAGATATAAAAAGGACACATTAGTACCTCCTTGAATTTGAGAGCATATTCGGCCTTTTCTACAAGCTCATGTAATGTTTTTTCTGTGGACTTCCCTTTTCTGTGTATGCATGTATGCCTTTTGTAGGGGGCTGCTCGTCAGTGCATTCCCCCCGATGTGCCTACCCAAAACCTTTTCTAGGATCTTTAGCCGACATCAGACTTATTGGTCTTAAAGCTTTTCCCCCCCTCCTGCCCGGGTTTTTTTCCCCGGTTTGGGGATTAATGCTACTCTGATTAGTCCCCCGGTGGTTGGTATATAGTAGACACAGTCTATGACCGTTTTATTAAAAAAATATTCATTTTTAAAAGTTTACTAGGTCTGTTTTTTTATTAAGAAATGATGTACACTTTTTTTTTTTTTAAAAAGCCCTTTTTGGAAGGTGTATTTAAGGACTAGGTGTGTCCAAAGAGTGTAAAATATAACTAAATAACGAACAGACCTCCTGTGTTGGGTAAGTCCCTACAAAAAATTTTTTTAAACATTGAGAACCCGTAACTTTTGGTAAAGCGTATTCTACCTTACTTGGAATAGCGCTAAATTTGGGTTCCATTCAAAATCTGCATCACGAATTAAACAAAAAATAGGAATAAATACCCCCGGGGACCAGTCCCGAACCGTTTAACAATCAAATGTTATTAGAGAGAAATGGGCTAGTTGGGGGCGAATGGGTGGATGAGACGAAGAAAAAAGATGTCCATCCCCAGTTTGGGGGTTTAATTAAAAAACGGGCGATAATTTTCTTTTACGACTTTCCGAGTGAACTACCTTAAGAAAAAAATTTTTTTTTAAAATTTAAAATACTTATTAAAAAAAATTTTTTTTGTGTTAATAATTTGATTAAAAGAAACAATTTTTATCCTATCACTACAGCCTTTTACAATTCCTTTTAACCATAATCGGATAAATTGAGTTAAAAATTTTAAATATCTGTTTTTTTTGCCTGGGTTTTGGTTAATTTTTTTTTAATAACTCTTTCTTTATTTATTACAATTTTAAAAATTAAAGTAAACTTGATGAAGTTTTTTTTTATTAATAAGTGCTGAGAAACAGTACTGTTTAAACCCCAAATGCTTTTTTTTTTTTTAAACAAACTACATTTCTGCTCCAGAATAATAGTAAGACAAGTTAAAAAATTTTTTTAAAATTTTTTTTTTTTTATTAGACTGAGAAGGTTTTCTGGTAATATACTTGGGGAAGATGAAAAAACCCCTTTTGTTACCCTTCTTTATAGTTTGTCTTGGTATAATAACTTTGCCTTTTAAATTCAGAATAATACAGAGATAACATTAAATATCTTTAAAACAGACTTGAAAATTTTTTTTTTCCCGGGGAAATTTTACAAAGGCTTTTTTTCAATGTTTTCGTATGACACCAAAACTTTAAGAAATCATTTCAAGTTGTCTTCATTCTTAAGATTCTCGGTTGTCATCAACTGTTAAAAAAAATTTTAAAAAAAAACGTTAAAAAAAAAAAAAAATAAATACGTAGCTCCAGCGGCTTATAACAAAACCCCCAAAAAAAACCCACAAGAAAAAGGGAAAATTGAACTGTAAAGTGACTTTTCTTAAGAATTAAATGAAATTGAAATATAGGGTTAATAAAAGTGTCTTTTATCTAATTAAAAAAAAAAAACAAAATTTTTTTATCGTCTGTGAAACAAAATATTAACAATAAAAAAGTGCATAATTAACATTGTCGATATCTGTCATGTTTTTTTTTTTTTTTTTATCTTGGGACAGTCCACGGGTTTTATGCCAAAAACTAACGTACCGGGGGTGTCTTAATAATTTTAAAAACCTTTTTAAAAAAAATCTAAAAAAAATTTCTTACGATTTTTTTTACTAACTAATAAAAAAGAAGTTTGAAAATTAAAAAACTAATTTTTTGACCGTTTTAAAAAAGATATTGATTTTTAAATATTACTAGGTTTGTTATTAACAATATTTTTTACTATTTTATTCTTTTTGTAATTTTATGGAAGGGGGATCTTAGAACTAGGTGGGTCCAAAAAAAGGGCAATAATGTAAAATATAAGTGAATAACGAACATCCTCTACCTAACTAACTAAAAAAAATTTTTTTACTTAAATACTTTTTAATTTAAATTAAAAAATAATAAGTGAATAAGATAAATAAGATTTCCTCAAAAACGATTTACATAATGCAGAGCTTGCATGACTGCGATAACACGAGAAACTACTACCTATGAGCCGTTTTATACATACGGGAATTTAGTGAAATTTTTTTAAAGATTCCCCAAAAAAAATTTTATGAAAATTTTCATGGGTTTTTTTGGAATTGTACATTAATTTATATTTGATACTAAACAAGAAATTTTAAAAAAAAAATATTGCTATCATAGTCCGGGAGGCCACCGCAAAACCAAAACCAAAAAGACGCACAAAACATTTTTATATTACGAAGAACAATAGAGTTAAAACCGCACTTTTTGCGGGTTCAAATTGCACTTTTGTTCCCTTTAAAAAAAAAAAGTTAAAAATCGTTTTTTAAATAGCTTGACCATTGTTTTTTTGGAAAAAAAAGGATGAAATCAAAATTGGGGTCTAATATAACCCCCGTTAGTTTTTTTTATAAAATTTTTTTCATATCTTTCAGTTTTTGAGATATTAACGATTTAAATTTAAAATAAAAACGCAAATGTCTTAAAAACTAAAAAAGTTAAAAATGTAATAAACAAAAAAATGCATTTTAGTAAGATAATGATTTTGTACAGTCTCCTACAAAAATTAATATTTCCCCAAGCATTAAGAACCTCTAACTTTTGGTACAGCGTCTTCGATTTTATTTGGAACAGCACTAAATTTATGGTCCATTCAAAATACTGCATCACTAATTAAACTAAAAGGGGGAAAAAATATAATGGTGAGTCCCGGACCGTTCAATAATTTTTTTTTGCTAGAGAGAGATGGGCGAGTTTGGCGCGGATGGCATGGAAGAGACGAAGATAAAAGATGTCCATTCGAGATTAGGAGTGTGAATTGCTTGGGGCTTTACTTACTATAGGGCAATAATTTTTTTACGACTGTCGCTAGTGAACTACTTATAATTTTTAAGTTGGCTTTACTTTTTTTGTTAAAATACTTAGACAACTTAAAAAAAAAAAAGGTTAATTTGTAAGCAAAGGTTTTTTTTGTGAAAAACGGTCATCTTATATAAAAAACGAAGACGTTTAATTTTCTGGTGTCTTTTCGGTATAAAGTGAGACAAGTTATACTTTTTGTAAAAAAAAAAAAAAATACACTTAGATTAACAGGTTTTAGTACATTGTTATTTTTCCGTAAATACTTATGGAATCCCCTAAATTTCATTTTAGTCCACTAACTGAAGACCTGAAAGTCCCAACGCTGTAAATAATTTGTACAGTTTTCTTTTTTTGGGGCAATTTTGGTCTTTGCAGATGTTTTTTGGCGAAAAAAAGTTTATCAGGATGCCGACGGGGAACCCCCCTAAAATCCCCCCCCAAAACCCAAAAAAAGAGTTTCTCGCGAATATCTGCCAAAATATGCGTTTTTTTTTGGGAAAATTTTTGTTTAGACAAAAAATGAAGACCCCTTTTTAAATCTATAAAAATGGTCCTTACCATTTTTTTAAAAACCAATATTTTTCGCAAAAACGGCCGTCGAAAAATCCATAACATTCCACACTGGATAGATGTGGTAGTAGTAGTTTCTTACTAAAAAATGCAGATGGGCAAAAAATTTTTTTTTAAAAAGCAAAAAAGGGGGGGGAAAAGGAAATTTTTTTGGGTCACTGAACACTTCTAAGGTCCATTATCGGGGAAAAAAAACCCTTTTTTTTAAAAAAAAATCAATAAATTACCTCATTAATTTATTGATTTTAAAAAAAAAGGGTTTGTTATTACCAGAAAATGGACTCTCAAAATATTGTAAAAAAAAAACTTTGACTGTTTTTTTAAAATTCAAAAAAAAACAAAATGGCCCCCAAAATCATATGCAATGATAGGGGGCGGGGGTTTTTTCCTTCTGATGAACAATTGTCCGCCCCTTAAAAAGGAAACCATAAAGATAGCGGCATTCTAGCGGTAGAACGGCTGCTTTTAAAAGAGGGGACTTTTGGGGCGCGTTATCTTGAAAACTGTCGATTTTCCGAAAAAAATTATAGAACCATTTTTGAGATTACAAGGCGATCTTCACTTTTTTTTTAAACAAAACTTCTCCAATTCGCATATCTTGGCAGATAATTGGGGGGAAAAACCCATTTTTTTGGGGTTCGGGGGCCCTTTTTTAAACCCCTTCCTATCTGTTAATTGTTGATAATTTTTTTTGGGGGAAAGCATCCCCCAAGACCCCCAAAAATTGCGTCAAAGGGAAAAAAAGTACAGATTTTTCCCCCTTTTTTACTGGACTATTTCCCCTTATTCTAAAGGTTTTCCAAATACACTAATTTTAATATTAAAATGAACATTTTCTTAACACTGACCTTTTTTATTTCTTACCATAATTCTAGAGCGACGATTTTTAAAAAATTGGGGGAGAATCAAGACTGTTGGTTTTTAGAAGGGGTTGGGGGTATGTTTACTATATTTTAAAAAAATTATAATGTTTTTGATCAAATTTTATTTTTTTAGCACTTTATGAAAAAAAAAATTTTCCCCCGAACAAAAAAGGGGGAACGAGACATAATTATATCAAACATGTCGCAACAATTAACAAACTAACAGCACGGTGGCTAATTTCCAACAGAAATGTTGCAATGGAAGCTATATTTGGTATTTCAATGACTTTAAAAACAAAATTGAAGCTATGAGAGATAATCCCCCAATAATGTTCAGTCCTGGATTCTATACAAGTTTTTTGGATATAAAAAAGTAAATTCAAAAATTATAAGATTTTTTTAATTTTAAAAAAAATTAAATATCACTTTTTTTTGGGTTTTGTTTGGGATAAAAAACCGTCACCGAAAGATCCAAAAAATTTAGCAATATTAATTCACGTAATGAAATCGGAACACCGGTTTTA
>JAHBCN010004187.1:0-66508 GCA_019359885.1 Listronotus oregonensis | reverse complement strand
ACAACTGCAACGGTAAAAAAGATTAACAGTTTCAGTACACTTCTGTATCTCGGTTGTAATTAAAAGTTAGCTACATTATAAAATATTATAAAACAGTAGAAATTTCTTAGCAGCTTTTTTAATTTTATCTTGACATTGAAACATACACTTAATAACTTAGGCTCGTATTATTGCATAAATAATAATGGAGATTTTCTACCAATTGTATTTGCAACACAAGTAGGCTTTAAAACAAACGAAATGAATTAACTGTTTTGTAAAAATTTTTCTTTTCTACAATACTCTGCCTTGTTTAATTTTTTTAATTACAATATATCTCTTAGAAAAACAAGTTGACATACTACTTGCGAAATCTTAATTTTGTAATTTATTCGTTTTAAATGTAAAAAACATACAACAAGTATCAACGGTGAAATCAGTTGGTTACTTTAGAGTTAACAAACTTATTATTAAGCACAAAGTAAAGATTAGTAATTCATCTGATCAAATAAAAAAACATGTCTTCTATTTTTTTTTTTTAAATTTGGATTTAAAGTTTGTGTCTTGACTAAGAATTAATTCTAAACAAAAAACAAATTCAAATAACTTCTTAAGATATCATGCCAAATAACCTCACTATTTTGTATAAGTTTTTATAAATATTTCCCAACTTGCGCCCATGAGCCAGTATCGACATAGGTGACTGGGTAAGCAAAGGTGACAACGAAAAAAAATTGTTTTAGGACTTAAAAAAAATCCATACGTGTCCAACTTTTTGGCGATCACTGTATTATTAATTTAATATTAAAAAATGCATATACCTATTACATTTACCAAGTATATGCATTCTGGTAAGTCATGATAATCTGACAGAATACCTTAAGCATAATATGACTTGACGTCATTTTCTGTTTAAAAGCTTAAAATTTGTAAATCATGCTTGCCACAATATATTACAGATTACAAATTAAAGCCCTATTTACACAGAAAATAAATAAACTAACCTAAGTCACTTGATCTAAATTAAATTTAAGAAGAAATCGCAACCGTCCAAGAATTCTGAGTAGGTCCCCTCGTGTAGTATTGAAAATCGCCCTTTAGATTTTATTTTAGATGGCTTGCTTTTTTTATCAGTTTCGTGTATTCGTCGACGAACTTGGAATCCATTTCGATAAATTCAAGTTTTATTAGGATACACAAATCTGATATTTTGGTCCGTCTTTTTGTATGGTAAGTATTTACTTAAAAAAGTAACTTTGGCCGTAATGTGGTGTTTTTGCTCATACAAAATTTTACGTCTATTTACTGTCTTGGGCTTGTGTTCAATTGACCTAAAAATTTGTATAACAGTGAACCTCCTCTCTTGTATTCTAAATCTTTTTTAGGGTCTAAAAAATTGACAAGAGAAAAATAAATCATTTTTGTATTAAAATTACAAGTTTGTCTTTGTGACTTCTTTTTAAAAATATAGTCATACGTCAACGCCCTTTGGGAGTGTGTTTCTCTTACCAAAATAAGAAAAACAGTTCTTGTTGACATTTTTCGGAAATTTTTTCCTTCGTGTTATGGTTTATTAAAGGTTTGGCAATTGAAAAAGGTTTTAATTAATTGCAACCCCCAGAAATTTTTCAAATTTGGCTCAAGTTTTATATGAAATATAATGACCTAAAAAATAGATTATTATGGTGCTCAAAAAGGGTAGGATTTAAATGTTACGGAATGTTTTATCATAAAAACTTTTTTGTGGTACTTTTTTCGTAAATTTAAAATAATGATAAGAAAAACAGACAATTCTAAGGGAAAGAGGTACTTCTACTTCCAAACAATAAATCCAACCGTTTGCGAAAAAAATCATATTAGTCTTTCTAATGCACATCTTAACGGAAATTGTAACTTTATTCTACTGCCGGTTTTAAATTGGTGAAAAAAAAGTAGGCTCGAGTTATTAATAATAATAAAAGTTTGGCATTTTTAAAACTATGCTTCGTTTAAATAGCAATTTTGCAGGTATTATTATTTTTGCTAAGTTAAAAAAAAAAAGATCTTTACCTTTGTCCCACACCCTGGTCAATTAGAAAATGTTTTTTTTGCAATTTCAAAAGGCTTTTGCAAATATAATATGAATACCAGTTTGCTCTTGGTCAACGTGTAAATCTTTTTTTTTTACCTCACTTAATACACTTTGAAACAAGAATAATAGTATCAACAACTTTCAATAATCCATTTGAATTGCACAAAATCTTAAGGTATGTATTATTTCTTATAAATAAACCTTAAATATTTTTTATTAAATTAATTTTATTTTTTTTTATTAAAATAATTAAATCTGGCAAACAAGCAGGCCAGTTGACCCACCACCTCAATTGGTCGCACCTCTTTTCAAATATTGGAACTAACTGGGGTGGAGCTCCGTCTCCGTGTATTCAGCGTCAAAGTGTATTTAGAGAGGGAAAAAAAGATTTACACGTTGACCAAGAGACAACTGGTATTCATATTATATTCGCGAAAGTCTTTTATAATTGCGAAAAAAACGGGAATATAAAGGGGCATTTTCTCATTAACCAGTGTGTGCGACAAAGGTAAAAATATTTTTTTTAACTTATCAAAAATAATAATACCTGCAAAAATGCTATTTGAACAAAGCAAAGTTTTAAAAATGGCCAAACTTTTATTATTGTTAATAAATCGAGAAATTTTTTTAAATCAATTTTAAACCGGCAGTAAAATAAATTTACAATTTGCGTTAAGAAGTGCATTAGAAAGGTACCACAAAAAAGTTTTTATGACAAAACATTCCGTAACATTTAAATCGCACCCTTTATAAGAACTATAATAATTTATTTTTGAGGTCATTAAATTTCATATAAAACTTGAGACAAATTTGCAAAATTTTCTTAAAATTACATTTTTAGTGGTTGCAATAAATTAAAAACCATTTTCAATTACCAAACCTTTAAGAGACCGTAACACGAAGGGGGAATTTTCGAAACCATGTTAACACGAACTGTTTTCTTATTTTGGTAAGAGAAGGACACTCCCAAAAGACGTTAACCTATGAAGACCATATTTTTAAAAACAACACACAAAGACAAATTTGGAATTTTAATACAAACGATGGACTTTTTCTTTTGATTAAATTTTTTTGTGACTCTAGAAAACATATAAAATTCAAGAGGGGACGTATACTGTTATACAAAATGTTTAGGTCAATTGAATACAAATACAAGCAGAAACACATCATTTTGACCAAAGTTACCTTTTTAAGTAAATACTTACCATACAAAAAGACGGACCAAAATATCAGATCTGTGTAACCTTACAGTGACCGGATCTCATATATGGGGAAAAAAAATGTCGGAATTTTGTTCGTCTGGACCCTACAAAACGATTCCTCTTTCCAGATATTGAGATAGCCGAAATTTGAGCTCGATTAAACGAAGTTAACCCGTGCCGCTCGTCGCTCAAAGTTTGAAAAAATTAAAATTTTTGGCCAAAGAGCTGACATATGGAGCCATAACTCCAGAATGGTAAATAATAAAAACACGCTTAATATCTTAAAAGAAAGCTAATTTTGTTCTTCAAAATTTATATTCTATACATAATTGTTGTTATTTTAAGTCAAACCGATTTACAACATCCTTTAGCCCCAAAAACGTGACCTGGTACCACTAAGAGCATACTTCGTATATTTTGTTATTAAGTGATAAATTTTGCTTTTTCTTGGTATATTTTTGAGTTTTAAGTATATATATAATAAAAAAAACAAGTAATACTTATAAGTCTAATGACATTTTTTATTTTTAAAATATAAAAATCAGGTATATAATACATACAAAACAGATACAGAAAAGATACAGACGTAGTACCTACATGAGTTGATAATTTTACATAGTTATCTAATCTATTCTAGAGCTTTTGTTAAAGTAGTTTTGAAACGTCAGGATATAATGCTCGGCATTTACTTCAACTTGCAGGACATATTGCTTTTGTTCTTCATCTTTTGTAAGAAGGTTGTTAAAGTCGGTTATTAATTTTACACCACGCTCAGCCATATCATTAACTACTTTTAATGTTTTGACAATTTTTAATCCTTCTTGGAAGTCATTATTTTGAGGCCAGGTGTTTGGATGTTGTCTTAGGAAATCTGTTTTTATATTAAATCGGTCAAAGAAGGTAAACGTTTCTTTGGTAAGTAAATTTACCAATCCTCCATCAACTACCTCTTTTAATTTTTCTTTACTAACTTTGTATCCACTTACAACCCTAGCGTGCTCTGATGGTTCATCTGTGCTACTGAGCAATTTGTTAGCCATTAACAACTTTTCATCGTCTGTAATGGTGGGATCAAAAAACGATAATCCCACCAACTCTGCATTCAAATACCACAAATGATTCGAAAATTTGGTCAGAGCTATTTCTGCAATGTCGTTATCACATTCTTTATAGTCTAACAGACTATGCAAAATACCTAAATCTTGCTTTGGTGCAAGATAAGCTTTTGGAGCACTAAACCAAGCTTGACAATAAATTTTAACTAGGAAAACAGAAATAGCACGCACAGAACTTTCTTCTTCTTTAGACATCTTAAATTGACGACGAAAAATGAATATTTTTAAGCAGTAAATAGCCTTTGCCATCTACCTAGCGTGATGAATGGGTCCTGGAGTTCTAAAACCCACAACATTGCCGTCTAGTGATCCAACAAATACGAGAACCAACTGCAATAGCTCCTTGTAATCATCTCTGGGGTGGCTCTCAGTTAATTTGGTCTTGAATTCAGCAGTAACATTTGCAATTACTTCTGGAGTTAGCTGCTTTTGTATTAGTTTGTCACTGATACCTGTGTCGTATTTTCCTTTGTCCATCTTGGGCCACGCAGTGAGGAATCTCTTAAAAATGTCTGGATGAGGTCCAGTGGTTGATCCCATTTTTGTGTCGAATACGCCTCTTAACAGAATTTCCAAGATATGGTGACGGCAAGCTAGGTATAACAATTCTCTTCCTAACATTTGCTCCAATATGACGCATGCTCCTTTGAGTCTTTCCGTGTTGGATGCTGTCGTGTCGAAGCACATCGCCTTGACGGTGTTGGGAAGACCCCATTCATGTAGACATTCATATACGGCTACGGCTTGACCCCTCCAGAGCTGTTTGCTGTTACAGGAACTCCCAGCAGCTGTTCCTTTTCGCCATATGAAATAGCAATAGCTATTCGCTCACATTGCTCATTTTTTAAAATAACCGGTAAAAGTTTACCGTCCCAATGGACAACCACGGGCTCTTTTTCAGGTATGTTCACTTTATCAAAAATTTGTTTAGTATATTGTTCTCTGAACATTTGCCTTCTATAATGTAATAAAGTTTTCGATACTTTGTACTCAAGAGGGTCAAGGTTTAGTGCTTCTAGAGTAGCTATTAAATTTCTCGTGGCATTTCTGTCGGATACTTTACATCGATCTAACAAAATCGATAGTTTCATGTTTAAAATCTCTTTAACGCCCCTTGCAAATGAAACTTTCATCCTCTTGCTCTCAGATGGTCCTGGATCTTCTACACCTTCTTTAGGGATGTCCATTTCCTCCAAGCTCTCAAGTTGCTGGTGGATGCTGTCCTCTTCAGTGTCTTCTTTTTCTTCTTCTTCTTCGAACTCGTGTTCATCATCCGTCTCTAAGAAGCAACAAAAGAAAGAGAAAAATATAAAAACTTGTCGTTTTAGCAGAAGAGTAATAATACATAGGTACTAAATTACCTACTTCTAATTATTAATAAGTATTATTTAAAAAATATCTATTGTCTATTATTTATCTATTTTTAGAATATTATTAATAAAAAAAACTCACCAATATCAAAAGTTCTTTCTTGGATTTGTCGGTTCATTTTTGCAAGTTCCTTTTGCGCCTTGATTTCTTCAGCTCGAGACACTCCAGTCATGGAACCTGGGCGGCCCTTCTGCCTCTGTTTTACGAGAAACGCCTTATCTTCTATCGATTTCATCAGAGCCAAGGCATCTTGTTGAGCAATATCAAAGAGATCGTCCAACTTTTCAACAAACTGTTTAAATTTGTTCTTAACCGCTTCCGATATTTTCTTCCGATCTTTTTGAAGAGTTCTCCACTCGGCGTGAAGTTTTTCTAGCTTAGTAATTGCATCTTGCTCATGTTTAGTCGGAATTTTAAAAAAATTATATTCCCTGTAATAAACTGTATAATTGGTTGGGAATTAAATCAATAAATAAATAAAAAATAAAAAAAAATTCGAGCTTTCTCCCAAAAAATGAACACTTCTCGTATGGCAAGTTTTGCTGATTCTCTTACAGTTAATTTCACAGTACGTAAATTATAAAATAAAGCACACAAAACTTGACGATTTGAGGTAGTTTACAACCGGTGATCTGGTGAATGGGATAGCCCACAAGAAATATTTTATCCTTGGTCCGGCTTTGTACACCTGATGTGGATGCCATTCCAGAGTTTAATAGGTAAATAACAGTTAAAATATATTACAAACTTTAATTTCAATAAAATGTTTTCAAATGTCTTTTAAAATAATACTATAATAGTTATAAAAACAATAACACACACTTGAAAAATTAAAAAAAAACAAAAAACGTTAAAATATCTTCACTAGATAATTGTTCGATCTAACCAGCTCAACGGCACTTTAGAAACTAAACTGAATAAATGAAAGGTCGGTTGTACGCTGAAGTAAAATCACCATCCCTAAAATAGAAATTAGATTTACCCTCCTTTTTACCTGTCAAACGGGTCTTTCTTTGGTAAACTAGTCAGGTAATGCCCATATAATAAAAGATTAAATTTGAACAAAAGGTTCTTTATGTTTGAAAATTGAGTTCCAAAATACTTTTTAACAAAGAAAATGTTAAATCCGAGACACATTATGTAAAAACCCGTAAAATTCTCAGAATACTCCCAAACGAGCTCCTACTGGTACCTGGTTACGTTTTTGGGGTCAAAGGCTGTTGTAACTCCGTTTGACTTAAAATATCAACAATTATGTATAGAATATAAATTTTAAAGAACAATATTAGCTATCTTTTGAGATACTAAGCGTGTTTTTATTAGTTACCGTTCTTGAGTTATGGCTTATTATGTCAGCTTTTTGGCCAAAAATTGGGATTTTTTCAAACTTTGAGCGACGAGCGGCACGGGTTAACGTCGTTTAATCGAGCTCAAATTTCGGCTATCTCAATATCTGGAAAGGGGAATCGTTTTGTGGGGTCCAGACGAACAAAATTCTGACATCGATTTTTTGCGGTCACCCTAGTGTAACCTATTAAAACTTGAATTTACCGAAATAAATTCCAAGTTTGTTGACGAAAACACGAAACTGATATAAAAAGCATGAAGGGCGATTTACAATACTACACGAGGGGACCGGTTCAAGATTCTTAGACGGTTGCGATTTCTTCTTAAATTTATTTTAAATCAAGTGACTAAGGTTAGTTCAATTATTTCCCATGTAAATAAGCATTTAATATTAACCTGAATAGTAAGAATTCGTAATATATTCTGGCCATTCATGCTTTAGAAATTTTAACCTCTTAAACAGAAAATAACGTCAAGTCATATTATGCTAAAGGTAATCTGTCAGATTTTCATGACTTACCAGAATGCATATATTTGATGAATGTAATAGATATAAACATTTTTTAATATTAAATTAATAATACAGTGATCTCCAAAAAGTTGGACACATATGGAACTTTTTTTTAATTCCTAAAACGATTAAAAAATTATTAAAAGTAATAGTTGAATTTAAAGTAATCAACCGATTTAATTATTTATACTTTTTGTATGTTCTTTTACATTTTAAACGAAAAAAATACAGAATATTGTAGGAAAGGATTTTTACAAAACAATTAATTTGTTGCGTTTGTTTCAAAGCCTACTTGTGTTGCAAATACAATTAGTATAAAATCTGCAATATCGAGATACAGAGTTGTATTGAAATCGTTATTCTTTTTGCCGTTGCAGTTGTTTCAAAATTTGAACTTAAAAATAGATCAAAAAGGCGTCACGCTCAAAAAATTGTTGAAAAATAGCAATAAACAAAAATAAATGCAAAAATGGCAGCTTTTTGCATGGATTTTTTTTACCCTTAGATTTCTGTGAGAACCTACTATTTAGCCAAAACAAATCGTGGTATAATAAAACATCGTAACAAATTTATTTTAAAAAACGGATAATTTTGCTAGTTGGCGCGAGTCCAGAATATTGAACCTTGATATTGGTTTTGTTAAAATATAGTAAGGATCCTATTCTTTTAAATGTGTTTTTTTAACTAAAAATCGGGTCATTTGGCCACCTTTAGCAACTGTCGAAATTTAGGAACAATTGCGGTAAGCAATAATTTTCATGAAATTTTGTTTAAAAAAATTAGAAAATGTATATTTTTTTGCTCTGCAGTCATTTTATTAATAAAATATTATTTTATACAAATTATGTGCAAAAGGTTAATATTTATTATTGTTTATTGATTCGCTGTACACGCCTGTCAACTTTTACCGCTTGTATTTTAAAAACCCATCGAGCGATTGACTATTTTTATATATCAAATAAATCATAGTTTAAAAAGAATGAAAAACGCGCCTCTACAGCAAACCACACTAAAAAGTAGATAATAATTTTTAAGTATAAAGAGGTTCGGTTACAGTGATAGAACCTAACCGCTGTGGTTACACGTCGTTGTCGTGGTTGGGCCCAGTAGGATCTTTTGGAACGCGCTAGAGTAGCTGGTTATCGGCAACTCTTTTGGCTAGCGTATGGAACGGGATCCGAAGCTAAGATGAACACAAGGCTTAACTCAAGGTGTTAGCATACCGTGCTGATGAGTGAATGACATCCTGTGCCTTAAACAGGTGTCTCTAAAGGTGCCTCTGAGATACAAGGCAAACTCTCAGAGTATCCAGCCTTACTGCGATAATGCGGGGCTCTGCCGTGGTGGACTATTACTTCCCTGGCTCCAAACAGAAAGCAGACAGTACCGCTTTCATAGGAAAAAAGTCACAAAGGTGCGCTGACCGAAACGGATAAATCCGTTTTGACAGGTGCCACTCAAGGTCACAAGCAGACCAAGGTTTGCCGACCGAAACGGGTGAATCAGTTTCAAAAGGTGCCCTTAAAGTCACCGGCGCGGCGCCTGTTTCACGGAGAAGGGCTATTCTATCCCGAACAAACAGGTGCTTAGAAAGGAATCCCTGAATCCAAACAGAAGGCGGACAAAACCGCCTTTATAGGGAAAGGGGTTCCCTGGCTTTAAACAGAAAGCGGATAGGACCTTTTTCATAGGGTAAGGCCGGAAATGCGGCCTCAGAAGGAACATCTGGTCCCTGTAACAAAGATCTGGTAGCTACCCACGTTACTAGGCCGGGAGAGGAGGGCATGACGGATTTAACCGTCTGCTCGTCATACTCTCCAGAAGACAAGGACACCAGAACACATCAGAACATATATTGTGCTCGTGTCCGGTAGCGACACGAGTAAGAGGAGATGTAAGAACTCTCTCCCAATCTAGTATCGAATTCATTTGAAGTCTGATCCTATTGGGAGGAATATAAAAAGGTGTGAGCCACAATAAGCCTAGCGGTCGCAGTGGAGGGCGTAAAAAGTCCACTCACTTTAAACCTACCTACCTACCTACCTACAGTAATAGAAAGTTTAATAATTTAATCAATTAGTACTAATAAGTTTAAAATAAGATTAAAATAAAAATTAAGTTACTAACAAAATAATTTAATTTTAGTAAAAAACTTGGGGTGCTTAATATTAAAATTTACAATTATTTTATTGGTAGCTAATTACAAAATTTGTATTAAATTTTATTATTTGCTACCTTTTACTTTGGTTTGCTATAAAAGAGCGTTTTTTATTATTTTTTTAAATTATAATTTATTTTCTTATTTTTTAGTCCCAAAACAACATCAAAATTGGCGAATGCGCAAGTATTATCATTTTTCAAAAAGTATTATTTTTATTATTTTTTTTTAATTCTGATGATGCTAGTCCGGACACTAAAATTAACTTATGAAATAATTGTATTATAATCAGACTTTTTGAAATTGGTAAAAATTAGATTGAAAGATTCCTTTACATAAATACATACAGGTAAAGCCAATAAAAATGTGGTAAAAAGGTTAAAATAAGTATCTCTTCTAAATATAGCGGTCACTTTGCAAACCACTTGGTTATTATCTTTTAATGTCAATAATAAAAAATATTTTTTTAGGATAAATAAAAATTCTCTTAACCTATTCTTATCGTATATCGTATACCTAAAATTTTGTAAAAATTAATTTTAAAAAATTATTTGGATAAATACCTACCCCTAATAAGATAAATTCAATTAACAAAAATTTTGTATATTTTTTTTTGTACGCTGATTAAGACTGTTTAAAAAAATTGTGGGACCCTATTTAAAAACCAAGTTTATGCTAAATGAGTTTTCAACTACGATCAAAATACTAAGGCATTACAACTCTTATATAACTTATTCCCTGTCAATGAAATGTTTTTTTCTTAAATTCCCTTTTTTGATTATTGGCTGTTAAATGGACTACCCTGTAAAATACCCTTGGTCTGTCAAAGCTAATACCATAACGAAAAGGATTATAAATTTTAGCCATAAAAGAAAAAATTGTTTTATCAAATCCTTAAATTTATTTTCTATGTCAAATTTAGTCATTTGTTTCTAAATTTATATATCTAAATGTGCAACAGTTTGTATCCTAAATAAATAAATATTCACCATAAATTATTCCCAAGTATTTGCTTCCATGCTTAAAATTGTGTTCTCAAAATAGTAGATTTGTGAGCAGATATATTTTCTGTTACCAAAATAATATCATCACTCAGTTTGGTTAGTTTTGGTTATTCTGGTTATTTATGACAATATAATTCTATTGTTTAGTCATTAATTGCATTTTAGGTGACTACAAATATATCTAGAGATAATTGTTTTTAAATAGTTTGGCTCTAATAAAACGTGACAGATCTATTATTTTCCGAACATAGGTACCAATAATATTGAAAAGGTAAAAATTGGGTTAATAATTAAATTACATCCTAATATTGTATAATAATATAAACCTACTATAACATGCAGTTTTTGCGTAACATTTATTTAGAACAGTTAACGAAGGTTTTTAAAAGGTTCAAATACCAGTTATTAATAACAAAAAGCCATAAGAATTAGTAATGTCAAGGTAACGATTTTTTTATCTTGGACAGTCCACGAAGGCTGATGCCTAAGTAACGTACCGTGGGTGTCTTAAGTGTGGTGAGAGGAAGTTTGTTCACACGGGACTTAAATATTTGGAGATTGGAAGGAGAAGGAAAAACTTCTGTGGGCAGCAGGTTCCATAGTCTTGACACTCTAAGGATGAAGCAACGAAGAAACCGGAAAGTTCGGGCCTTTCTAACTGAACTGTAAAAGGATGCAAAAAAGTTGCACTACGTGTTGCTCTGTTGGGAGCTGTCAGAGAAGGAATTATACTGGCCAATATCTCCGAGCAGAAGCCGTGAAAATACCTATAGAAGAGCGACAGATCCCCCACAGCTCGACGGTGGGCAAGAATAGGAAGCCTTTCTATAAGCGTTGGATCATTAATAAGACGAACGGCTCTTCTTTGAATGAAGTCCAGAATCCTAAGTGTTGTAGGGGACGCCATTCCCCAGACATGAGAACAATATTCTAAAGAGGCTCTGATTTGGAATACATACAGAGTGTACAGATTGGAAGAAGAGAAATAATTTCTGGCTCGGAAGAGGAATCCCAGCTTTTTTGAAGCTGCCGAGGCTATGGATGTAATGTGTTTGTGCCAGTTGAGGTTATTCTTAAAAGTAACGCCGACAAAATTAAACGACTCTTTGTTCTGCAAAACTTGGCCGCTCATATGTAAGGGATGAGCATTGGCAGACGTTTTTCGCGACAGCGAACACGACTGTGTTTTCGAGGCATTAAACTAAACAAGATTTTTGGCGCCCCATTCCAAGATAAGTTGAGGCCCTGTGAAAGAAATGTCTGCATTGACCTGCGCTTGTTTTCCAAATCAGAATTACATGGTGGCTTAAGAAATTGAAAACTAGAGTGAAGGGTACTATCGTCAGCAAAACTATGAAAAGGATTGATTGTGGAAGAGAGAAGATCGTTAATGTGTAGAAGAAACAGCGTGGGTGCCAGCACTGAGCCCTGGGGCACCCCATCATTTATTTGGTAGAAACTGAAGGAATGACCACCTACACTAACTGATAAACGTCGATTAGAAAGGAAACTGGAAAGCCAAGAGCAAAGCTTAGGAGGAAGACCGTAAGAAGAAAGTTTGTTAAGAAGCCCATCATGCCAGATCTGATTAAAAGTTTTGGATATCAAGAGCAACGATCTGGGATTCACCAAGAAACTCAAGCGACTTGTTCCAGTTGTGTGAGACAAAGGAAAGAAAATCAGCTGTGGATCTACTGTGACGGAATCCATATTGTCTATCATGTAATATCTTATGTTTTTCCAGATACAAGATTTGGGAATTAATGAATTTTTCCATTACTTTGCAAACAACTGAAAGAAGAGATATAGGTCTATAGTTAGAAGGGAAAGTTTTGGATCCTTTTTTAGGGACAGGTTGCAGCTTTCCAACTCTCCGGGAAAATGCCTGTGTAAAAAGAGATTCGAAAGAGGCGGGTTAGGAAGGGTGCAAGCTCGGGAGCACATTTGTTTTAAGACGATTGCTGTTATGCCATCCAGGGTAGACGATTTTTTAGTATTAAGAGAAGAAAGAATACGCTTGATCTGTTTGACTTTAAAAATTATATCGGACATTTTATAAGAAACAGGGAAAACTGTTGGAAGAGGAAGATTAATAGGAGGATCAAGCGTAGAATTGGCAGCAAATTGTTTGGCAAATAGTTCGGCTTTTCCTTTGGAGGTAAAGACAATTTCATCTTCAGTGATTAGGGGTGGAAAAAAATTTGTGCAAAAGTTTTGACTAATATTTTAGGCAAAGGACCAGAAAGCTTTACTGCCATTTGAGCAAGAGAGAACTTTATCTTTTATCCGATTGTTAAAACGGTCTTTTGCTTCTGAGATGGTTTGATAATACTGATTTCTTGCTTCGATGCTAGTCTGTCGATTTTCGGGACTGGGGTTTTAAAGAAACTTTTTGTGGTCTTGAATTTTTTAAAAAATTAATTAATTTTTAATTAATTTAAAATTTTAATTATTTAATTTTTTTTGTATTATCCTTTTTCTAGAGAATGCCATAGTGTCACGTTACGAACTCTAGAAATTTAACTACTAACTCTTAATTTGCTGCACAATGCCAAATAGACGACTAGTGTGTTCAAATAAAATAATTTCCTTTTAAAGTAATGTATTTTAACTAAAATAATAAATTTTGACAGAGCTAAATAAGAAAACAGATACTAAATCAAATATGCAAATAATAAAACTTTTTATTACCGTTGACTAAAGATGTCAACATTTATTATATAGGGAGAAAAATAAATAAAAGACATATAATCATTTTGAATGTCCCGCTTAACTTGAGTTAATAGATTGATATCCACTAAAGGAAAAAATGTAAAAGAAGATAAAAAATATTTTTAACCAGATAAAGGTTTCTCGTGTTTTTTTATCGTTTTTTTTTCTTCTTTAGTGGATTATGTCAATCTATCAACTTAACTTAAGCAGGACATTCAAAATGATTATTTGTTTTTCATTTATTTGTCTTCCTATAAAATAAATGTTGACATCTTTAGTACGGCTCAACGGTTATAAAGAGTTTTATTATTTGCCTATTTGATTTAGTTTCGGGTTTATTATTTATTAAGTTTGTTAAGTTATAAAATATTTTTTATGTGCTTTATATTTTAAAAATAAGCTTGTGGATATTTTATGTTTTTTTTTGATAAGTTTTAAATTATTCTTAGAAATATTTAATTATCCTACAAACAACCTATAAACAATCGAAAACTTAAATAATTTTTAAAAAGTCAGGTAAACGTTTAAACTCTAATATTTCAACAATTTAACTAAAGGGAAATAACGACTATCTGCAGTGTCTCATTGCGACAAATAAACATTTTTGGTTAATAGGACACACAGAAATTGGAGAAAATAATGTCAAATCTTTATACCTACGTCCTAAGCCTAAACTTAAAATACGTTAAGCTATAGTTAGTTGCTATATTTCTGGCTTCATTAAGAAGTAGCAACAAATGTACTGAAATCACATTTTAATTAAAAACTAGAGTAATTCCGAAATTGGGAAGTGACTCCAGCAAAAATAGCTCCGGCTATATAGCTCGACGGAACAGCGTTTACACAAAATAGTCATGTCAAACAAGCCCAAACAAAAAACAGCCCTAAACCCGAACTAACTCAAGTGGTCTTGTCGCCAAACAGGTACCCAGGCAGTAGATAGGTACTTAATGGCCTTTTTTTACTCTAACTTAACATGAGTTGTCGCTGCAAAAAATATTAACATTTAATTGTATGGAAGGCTTTGAAATTTAGTTGAGGAATATGCCAGCAATAATTGTATATTAAATTATTTAATGGTGAGACAAAAATGTCATAATTTTACATTGTAAATAATAAATCATTTTGCAATACAGGTTGTTTTAAATAAACTGTGAAAGGCTTTCGCGACCATTGTCTAATGTTTCAATGGTTTTTGGGCTGTTAGACCGGCGTCAAATGTCTGGTTGACTTGACGTTTCGCCAACACGAGAGGTTGGCATCTTCAGAAGTTGCTTCCTGGTTGACAGTATGCTAACTACTCCGGCCGGCTTTGTTCGTAAAGGGCGCAATTCTCGTACCCTTAATTATGGGGATCCAGGTTTTGTTGATCTTAACTGCTTCGTTCTTCTTATTAAAGTTGTTGCTATGCTTTTCTATCTATATGACTTTTCTGTAGAGTCTGGAGTGGTATGCCGATGTGGTCGCGAGTACTTGGGTCTCCTCAAACTTTATTCGATGGTCCGTTGTAAGGGTATGTTCTGCTACGCGGATTTGTTTGTCTGCCCCAGACAACAGTTGGCTTTATGCTCTTTAATCCTGGTGCTAATCGAGCGTTTTGTCGTTCCTATGTACACGCTTCCATATGTGCACGGAATGCGATAAATTCCTGAAGACGCAAGTGGATCTCTTTTGTCTTTGGCCGATCGACGGCATTCTTTGATTTTCCTCGTTGGTTTGAATATTGTTTTTACATTTTTCTTTTGTAGCAATCGACCAATCCTGTCCGTAACCCTCGGAATAAAGGGCAGAAATGCTTTTGCCACTGGCTGGTATTGCTTATTCTCCACGGGTCTGGTATTCGTTGGTTCCATTGATCTTTTGATTTCTCGGTCTGAATAATCATTGGCCCTTAAAGCGTTCTACAATATATGTATATTTTCTACAATACACAGTTTACGATGGAAATCGAGGACAACAACAAGCTAGCGTTCCTTAATGTATTATTAACGCGTAAAGGAAGATCATCACACACACAGATCGCTATCTACGTAGGGATTCCAACCACCACCCATGTCAGAAATATGAAGTCATTAAAACTCTAACAGAAAGGAAAAGAAGAATTTGCGAACCCGAGGCGCTAAACGCAGAACTGACACATATTCATAACGCTTTAAGGGCCAATGGATATTCAGACCAAGAAATCAAAAGATCAATGGAACCAACGAATACCAGACCCGTGGAGAACAAGCAACTCCAGCCAGTGGCAAAAGCATTTCTGCCCTTTATTCCGAGGGTTACGGACAGGATAAGTCGATTGCTACAAAAAAAATGTAAAAAAAAATATTCAAACCAACGAGGAAAATCAAAGAATGCCTTCGATCGGCCAAAGACAAAAGAGATCCACTTGCGTCTTCAGGAATTTATCGCATTCCGTGCACATGTGGAAGCGTGTACATAGGAACGACAAAACGCTCGATTAACATCAGGATTAAAGAGCATAAAGCCAACTGTCATCTGGGGCAGACAAACAAATCCGCCGTAGCAGAACATACCCTTACAACGTACCATCGAATGAAGTTTGAGGAGACCCAAGTACGCGCGACCACATCGGCATACAACTTCAGACTCTACAGAAAAGCCATAGAGATAGAAAAGCATAGCAACAACTTTAATAAGAAGGAGGAAGCAGTTAAGATCAACAAAACATGGATCATCAAAATTAAGGGTACGAGAATTGCGCCCTTTACGAACAAAGCCGACCGGAACCGATTGGAACCGAAAGTAACCAAAGCCCCGCCCACTGCCTCCCAAACGTATAAATACGAGCTACGAGCGCACAAAGCCCAGTAGTTCGCATACTGTCAACCAGGAAGCAACTTCTGAAGATGCGAAACGTCAAGTCAACCAGACAATCGACGCCTAACAGCCCAAAAACCATTGAAACACAGGTTGTTTTATCCATTAGGTTTTTAAATATGTCATAAAAGAAATTATTAACATATAAACAACAAATTTATTCCAGTTCTTGGGGCTTTTTTGTCGGAGCTATTATAGAATGGGCTAAAACGTATTCGTGCTATTTAGATCGGGTTAATTTGACGGGAAAATTTTGTCCAGGCAATTTTAATAATGAATAATAATAATAATTGTTGTAATATTAAAAGCAAAGGGCATACAAATAGGATAGGTGATAGTATTGAAAACCAGACAATGAAGACGTACAGATCAGTTACCGGCCCTTTACAATAAGACATATCCTCTGCAATTATTGTAAATAAACATGTTTTTATTCCTTTTTAAACCTACCCATAAAACACTTTACGTCCGATAAACCACAAGGTTAAAGCATAACGTTTTCTGATTTGTATTTGTATTAATAATTTTACATATTAGTCCAAAAAAATGTAATAAACAACAACATAAAATATAATTTCGGTAAATGTATAACAAAACAAGTATAAAATGTGTAAAGAAAATGAATTAAACTGTGTAACATGTCCTAAAGTATAGATTGATCAAACAGAAAGGACCTTAAGAAAATAATATTCGCACACATGGGCCTTAATCATTAAAAAGAATAGGGTTGCACACCAAATTTAACAAAATATAGCAATATTTATTTTTCAGTTTTTTTAAAGAAAAATAAACATTTGTAGTATATTATTCTTAAATAAAATTCTATAGATTACACAGCCACGCCCAAAAGTGTTCTGTATTTTACCCTCAAAAAATCATCATTATCCAAATTTAAAATCAGATTAAAAATGGCGAACAAGATTTGATTTTTAAAAATATCGTCTAGTCTCCCGCCATTTTTAATTTTGCAGATTTGATCACCGATTTGTGACCAGCGAACCTCAAAACCCCTATATACCGCATCTAGCGTAAGTCGAAATATTTTGGATATTTAATTCGCCATATTGGACTCGCCATCCCGCATTTTGCAAATCTGATCGAGTTTGTGATTAGCAACCCCGAAACCACCGTACATCAAGTTTGGCGTTAATCAGTTAATTTTTGGAAAATATTTACTTTTTTAAAGTTATAAAAAAATGTCGCATGATTCATCAATTCTAAAAATGAGTTTTTATTTTTCATGGTCTTTTTGTAACTAATATACATGAAGAAAATAAAAGATTAACTTTCTGGATTTTTGCTGCTTAATTTTTGGTATTTTAAATCTTTTTTTTGAGATTTAGAAGTTTCTATAAAGTGATAGCTCAGTTTTGGATTCTTGTTCTAGAGGAAAAAATACTTTAAGATACATGTAGAGTACCGACCACTTTTCTTTTTTGTGTGGCTTTTTTATTTTGATATGCGTGAATTTAAAGATGCCTATTTGATCATATTAGATGTACAGTCTGTCTCAAAGTATACCGTGTTAGCTCTTGTCTTCATTTATGGATTATACCTGCCGACAGCAATAAAACTGCGGATCGGTAGGTATTAAAGGGCAGAACATTAGGAACGGACTTAAATAATATAAAGATTTATAATTATTTGTTTATATAGGTAAGTATAATCTTAAAATTACATTAAGAAATTAAATATATGCAAAGTTTTATTAAATTTATAACTGCACTATCTATACATAATTACGTTTTTAATCTAAATATCTAAATATAATTCTGTTTTACTATCAGAGTAATCATTGAGATTAATTACAATAGGATTTATGTTGTTTTGGATGGAAATGTAAGGGTCCTTAATTTTTATAATGTGCTGTAGTGAATTTTTCTAGCTCTCAACTGGTATGTTAGTAATTACATTTTTTATCAAATTTATAACACTGGGACTTAAAGTAGGTGTAATATTTTCTGCTCTGATCTTTGATTTTACTTGGTTACACAAATGCTCTATGGGGTTAAACATACAGTGATACGGAGGAAGCCGTAAGACAGTATGCCCAGCCTGTTAAGCCAAATTATCACATACATATTGTTTTTTAATTGCATATTAATTTAGGACTTCCGAAAGGACTTGCGTTTTTTTGCAACTAAATTTAAAATAAATATCATTTTTAACAAATATTCCTGGATTTCAGTTTTCGAACTTGATGAAGCTGGTACTTTGTGTAGTAGACGGCTGTGGTAGCTTGCGTTATCCATGACCATAACACTGTTGTTTGGCATATTTTTTAAAAGATAATTTTAAAACCAGTTTTTAAAAAGTTCTGCACTTGTATTCTCATGATAATCCAAGCTAGAATCCTTAATATTCTTTGCAGACAACAGCAAGCAGTTTGGGACAGGTGCTTTCGTCTGACAGTTTTGACTGGAATCAACCCATCCTTTGGATACTGTGTCGTGTGTATCGAACCATGTTTCATTAAAGTAAATTATGGATCTGTTTTATAACCTATATCTTTTAATTTCTTGAAGGTAATTAAAACTCCAAGTGCGTAATCTCTGCGATTCCATTACTGCCTGTCTTTTGTCTATTTTGCGGTATTTAAATCCCATTTTACAAACAACTCTATGGAGGGTCGCACGGCTAATATTTATATTGGTTTCGTCTTCGTCTAGCTTCTTTTTCAGTGTATCCAAGGAAGGAATAACTCCGCTTTCATAAAGACAATATATTTTCCTTCTTATTAGGTCCTGATCACTATTGTCTATACGGTGAGATTGAAAATCACTACGTTTTTTTCCTTTGTTCAATTCTTCACTAATAATAATATCCCTTATCGATGATATTGGAGTTTTTGTAAGTAGACAGGTTTCTTTTAAAGCTTCTTCTTTAATTAGACCTCTACTGATTAAAGTTTCATACACATTTTTCACAACCTGTTTTACATCTAATGACAAGTGATTTCGATGGGACATAGTTATATTCTGGTAAAACAACTTTTTTGAAACGCACAGTCAAAACAGTTATTCAACATTGCCACTAAAATATTAGCCAAAATATTTATATGCCTAATGGTTAATACTCAAGAAATACCTGGCCCACCCCTGCCTTTATGAACAAATGGGATTACCCAATAACAATAGGTAATAAAATCGTTAAAGGTTTATTGGGGTATGGTCCTTCAAAAGCCATAACGATATACTTTGAGACAGACTTTACATGGTTTTGATATATAGGTTTTAACATTAGGTTAACGTATTTACCTGAGCTATAGTACTGAAATACATATGTCACAGGTTGTGTTTTACTATATTGGGTTCTTTTTTCTTAATATTAGCACAAAAAATGTTTAAATTTTTGAACCGACCCACTACATCGTATCATAATTTTCCTGAAAACGGAAAAAAATATAAATATTTAATCATGTAATAAAATAAAAAGACAATATTTTAAAACTGAATTAGGTAAAAAATATAACTCCAGTGCAGGCAGTTAAAAGTAACCAATTTTTTTGACTGTGTAATTTTCTAAAAGGTTTTTTATTGTGGTTGTCGTACAAACAATATGGTATTTATGACAACGCTTTAAATTTTTTTTCTTTGTATTATTTGATTGAAACTCCGTATAAATCAGACATGTTAAAGTACCCTTAATCAGTGTTGGGACTAATTTATTTTTTGTAATTTAGGGAAAATTTAAAGTATTTACTGTTAAAATTATATTCTAGTAATATACTAAAAATAGTAATAATTTATAGAGTACGACTTCTTACCATTTTAAATAAAAGGTAACCAATTATTCTTAATGACCACAAATTTTTAAATTAAACTTTAACTGCCTTTCGAAAAGGAATATGTCTTACTTGATTCAGTATTCTTTTAGATACACCAAATTTTATAGTATATAAAGGTATAAAATTCCTGAATTAAAAGAAATATTTTGCTTCTGTTTCCAACATTACTTTAACGAAAATAAAACATTACATTACTAAGAGAAAAATGTTTTTCCAAAGAGCGTGCGGAAAAGTACACTTTTCCGCACGCATTTGAGTGCGCAAAGTTGCACTTTTCCGAACGGCGTGAGGAAAAGTGAACTTTTCTGCACGCCGCACAAAAAAGCGAAATTCGGAGAAAACCCGGCCATAAATCGGAAATACCAACTTCGCAATTAAGGCCTATTCTGGTATAATTTCATTATCTAGTTACCTGGGTATAATAAACAATCACCCTTTTTTTTTTTTAGTCTTGTTACTTGCAGAAATATTTTAGTTGAAAGCTGATGTTCGTGGAGACTATTTCATTGTGATTCAAAAGCGCCTGTGAAAATTAGTAATTTATATTCAGTTTTTCGGCAAAGTGTGGGTGAAAATTTTGTAAAGTAACTATGGAGCCTCTTGCTGGTGGTAAGTAGAATATTAAAAATAATATTTATTTAAAATATTTCTTTACGTTTTTATACTGGTGTTCTGAAAAGTTAACAATTATTTTTTTTTTTAAATTTTAATTTTTCACTTTTTGCTAAAGTAAAAGTATGATTTCCCGTAATTTCCCGCATTTAAATTAGCTTTAAAATTATTGTTTAATAAGTCCTTTGTAAGATCCCATCTTAAGTTGCTGCGATAATTTGCGATCTTGACGAGAAAATATTTTTAAAGATTTGTGGTCTGGGTCCAAATTCGTATAAAATGTATTTAAAAAAGCAACAAAAATTTTTTTCCTACAACCCAAAAAATAAACCCCAATTTTTTTTTAAAATAAAACATTATTTTATAGAAAATTAAATAAAAAAAAAAAAATTGCCATATGGGGTTTTAAAAATTTAATATGGCGACCAATTTTAAATGGCGAAATCTTATTAAAATATATTTTTTAAAATTTCATTGAACTAAAAATTAAAGAAACAGTTTTAACAATCATTTATGTAGTTTCAAAATATAAATTATAATCCAAACAGCTATTGATAATGTATTTTTTTTGAATTAACATTCAATTCTTCAAGCTACGGTCTAATTTTTTTGGGAAAATTTTTTTTAATGTAATTTGAAGTACCATTGATTGCAAAGTATAATCTGTACAAATATTATAAAAGGGAAAAAATTTGATTTTTTGTTTGAATTGAATAGGCCCCGAAACTACTGGATCGTTTAAAAAAAATTTTTTTACCATTAGAATCCTACATTATCCCCGATGAACATAGGCTATTGCTAGTAATAAAATAATTAACAAAATTACAACTTTTTTTTTCCCGGGTCTGCAAAAAAATCTGCTTTTTTAAAAAAAAGCCAACTTGTAATTGGTTAAAAAATTTGTCAGCCCGGGAAAAAAATGGAGCAGTGCCCCTTATTTGGCAGAAAAAGTGACCTCTTAAAAAAATCTTATATAAATTCAATATGACACAAAATGGTCAACAGCATCAAGAAATAAAACTGCATTTGAAAATAAAAATGGGGAAAATTTGGGTTTAAAAATTGAGTTGGGTTTTCTTCGTTAATGAATGAAGCTCAACCAGCCAAATTTTCAGGATACAACTTCATCGAGTAGAGGGAGGCGATTCACTGGATTATTAGATTTGAGTGAACGATAAAAAAAAAGAAGAACTGAACCGTTGCGAGCAGATCGAAGCCCGGAAGAACAAAAAATTTGCTGCTCAAATGAGGTTTAGGTCCAAGGGTAAACTGGCTGAAGCAGATGTGTTAAATAATGTTGCATTCTCAATACCAACCCGTGCATCAAAATATAAAAAATCTCTTCAAAAAGAAGGGGGAAATACCATTTGCAGCGGACGAAGCCTTTGTAGAGGCTAAATTGACAAACTTTCAATATAATCTAATAAGAAATTCGGCAAAAAGCCATAAGTCCTCTTTCCCCTAATTATGAGTCCGTAACTGCCGAAAAAAAAAGATGCTACCCAGAAAACCTAAACATTTCAAAAAGATGTAAAAAGTGCCTTTTAAAAAGTTTGCTGGATCATACATCTTTAAGGTTATTTGAGTCCCAAAGGGGTTTTAAATTCTTTAAACCAAGAAAATTATAATAATTTACATTTAATTTGCAAATGGGGGTGTGACGGGAGTTCTGGGGTGAGTCAATACAAACAGCAGTTTGAAGAGTCCAATATTTAATTTTAATTCTTTTTAACATCAATGGTGCCAATCCAGCTCATTAAGGGGGGCCCAAAGCAAAAAATAAGTTTGTAATCTGGGAAAACCCCGACCTTCCTCAAAAAGATTCTGTTAAAACCCTTAGAGTCCAGTTTAGGCACGAAACAACGACTATTAGTGAGAAAAAAAACAATATTTTGCCCCAAATATTTCAGATTTTCAACCAACAAAGCTTGATATTTAAGGAAACGATGTATTTTTAAAAAACATTTTATTTTTTTCAATGATAGATGGCAATTTGTGTAATGCTGTAACTGAAAATACTTCAACTCAGAGATGCTATTTGTGTAATCTAACATCCAAAAGATTTTAACAATATCGGGGGAAATTTTTTAAAAGGGAAAATGACGAATCTAGATATCAATTTGGTTTGTCATCTTTACGCATTCTTTTTTTTAGTGTTTGCCATCTATCTTATAAGGTGGAATTTAAGCAATGGCAAGCGCGAGGCCAGGAAAACAAAGAAAAACTTGCAAATCCCAAAAAAAAACCAACCCCAAACTTATTTTTAAAGAAATGGGACTATTGGTTGATAGACCAAAACCTGGTTTTAAAATACTTTTTACGGCAACACTGCTCGCCGTTTTTTTGAAATGCTGCTAAATCTTCGGAAATTACAGGCATTGATCAAGATTTGATATTTAGATTCAGAGTAATTTTATTAAAAAATTTCAAAATGGTTTTCATATAAAAATTGATATTTTTAAAAGGCTACTGTCATGAGACGGCCAAAAAAAATTTTAGAATTGTATCCGTGGTCAAAATAATTTTTCCCCCAAAAAACTTAATCACGGTTCTGATATAATATCATATTTTAGGGTTTCCCAAATTTGGGAAAAAATTGGCGAGGAAGCCCAGGAATCGAAACAAAGGTATTAAAAAATTCAAAAATTTTATGCACGGAAGTTTTCAAGAAAACAAACCATGGAGGATATATTTTGTAATCTTTTAATATCTTCTGATCCTTTAATCTCCAATATGAAAAAATCATCTGCTAAAAAGCTTAAACAGTACCCTTCAAAAGTTTTGGCATTTTTTGATAAACCAACAGTTTCTGCTGATGAAAGTGATAGTGAAGATATTGATTGATTTTTTTAAATTTTAAGATAGGTTAGGCTTTATTATTATTACAAAGTTATTATTAAGTGAGGTCTGTATATACTTTACATACTTAAATATATTACTCATAACATGTATTTTTAAAAATTCTCTTATTTTTAAAACAAAAGTAAGTTATAAAATTAAACGAAAAAAAAAAAAACAAATCACAACTTTATTTAATTTATAATAAACAATTTTATTAACCTCAGGTATATCAAAAAAACTTGTCATTTTGGATTTTATTTAAAAAAATTTTAGTCAAAAAGCGTTTATTTCGGCGTAGATTTTAATCGGATTGAGGCACTCAACAGTGACAAAGGCAAGTCAATTTGGAAAAAATGCAGGATTAACTATCTCAATCCTACAATTCTGTTAAAAAAGGGTTTTCCTCTCTCTGTTAAGTGCAACAAATCCAACTTTTAAATTGAACCGAAATAAACGCTCTTATTATAATTTTTTAAATCTTAACTGCTTGAATTGTTAAAATAATAACAGTCTAATAATAATAGTAACATTTTTCATAGAGTTTTATTTAAGGAAATAGGTACTTACAACGCTTATGTAATGCAATAAATGAACCCAAGGGGGGGGGGGGGTTTGAAAAATGTTTAAATGAACGTGTTATCTTAGTTTTAACATTTTCTTACGATTAAACATGTTTGTGATTCATATCAGCACTACTACTATTTATGGCCGGCTTTTCCCCGATTTTCGCCTGTGTGCGCCGTGCGGAAAAGTAAAACTACTTTTAAATCTTACAGGTAAGCAAGATTTATATGTATTTTAGTAATTGTAGGCTATTTCATGCAATATACGAAGCCATTGCAAGTTTTAGTTTACTCTCTTTTTTGTTTGTTACTTTGTAATTTTCAATATTTCAACTAAAACAAAAAAAAAAATTTTTTTTAAATTCCCCCACTAATAATGATAAATGATTATGACAAGTCAAGCAACAATATGTAATCGTGGTGATTTTAACACATGTCAGATTTTTTCTTCGTTTCCATATGAACAAGCAATTGCACAAATGAATTTCAATACAAACAAGCATTTTTTTTAAGAAAAGGTGTTATAGTATCTTTTTTTAATTAAATAAAAAAAACCCACAAAAATAATTATTTAAAATGAGTAGTTACGATGAGGAGCTACCTGATTTATCCCCGGATGCAGCAAATACCGTAAGTTTGAATTTATTACCAACCCAAAAACTCGTGAAAAATATGAGAATCAATATAGTCATTTCGAAAACTGGTTTCTCCAGCAAGGGGACAAAAAGTATTAAAGAAGAAGTGTTCTTGGCTTATTTTGCGGATTTGCAGAAAACATATAAACCTAATACTTTATGGAGTAAGTAATCTATGTTAAAATGTGCCCTCAAAGTGAAAAGGAACCTTGATTTAAGTTCATATTTCAAGCTAACATCACTAAGTACTTAAACACCAAAACGTGGGATAACGGCCAAAAAAATCAAAAACTTTCAGCAAAGAAGAAGTTTCAAGATTCATAAAAGAAGCACCTGATAATATTTACCTTCTAATAAAAGTTGCTACAATTTTTGGATTAGCCGGCGCTTGTAGGAGAGATGAACTTACAAAAATAATGATTGATGACATACAGGATAATGAAAATTTGATAGTGGTGAAAATTCCTGACAGTAGAAATAACACTTCCAGAATCTTTGTAGTGTCCGAGGGGAAAAAATAACGGACTTTATCTGCAATTGTACCGTCAATATGCAAATTTGCGAAAACCACGTAGCCCACACAGACGTTTTTTTTTCCCGTATAAACAAAAAAGCATGCAGTACGCAATGTGTGGGAAAAATTCAATAGGTAAAATGCCTTCAGAGATTGCTGCCCCCAAAATTAAAAAATCCGAAGAGTACACTGGACATAGTTTTTGTCAATTTTGCGACTATGTAAAAAAATTTTTTTTTTAAAAAAAAATTTTTTAAAAAATTTTAAAAAAGGGGGGAAAAAAAAAAAGGGAAAAGTTTTTTTTTTTTTTTGAAAAAAAATTAAAAATTTTAAAGGGGGGTTTTTTTTTTTTTAAAAAAAAAAAAAAGGGTTTAATTTTTAAAAATTCCTAAAAAAAAAAATTTTTCCCCAAAAAAAAAAAAAAAAAATTTAAAAAAAAAAGGGGTTTTTAAAAAAAAAAAAAACCCCCCCTTTTTTTGGGGGGAAAATTAAAAAAAAAAATAAAGGAAAAAAATTTTTTAAAACCTTACAAAAATTAAAAAAAATTTTAAAGGCCAAAAAAAAAAAAAAAATTTTTTTTTTTTTAAAAAAAAAAATTTTTTTAAAAAATTTTTTTCCTTTTTTTTTTCCCTTTAAAAAAAAAAAAAAGGGGGTTTTTTTGGGTTTAAAAATTTTTTTTTTTGGGGAAAAAAAAAAAATTTTGTTTTTTCCCCAAAACTTTTAAAAAGGGGGGGAAAAAAAAAATTTCAAAAATTTCCCCGGGGGGGGGAAAAAAAGGGGGGGGGGGGGGGGGAAAAAATTTTTAAAAAAAAAAATTTTTTTTTTTAAAAAAAAAAAAAAAACCCCCAAAACCCCCTTTTTTGGGGAAAAAAGGGGGGGGGGGGAAAAAAAAAAAATTTTGGGGGAAAAATTTAATTTTTCCCCAAAATTAAAAATCCAAAAAAAAAAAAATGTTTTTTCCCCAAACAACCCCCTTTAAAAATTCCGAAAAAAGGGGGTTTAAATTCCCCCCTTTTTTTTAATTTTTAAAATTTTTTAAATTTCCCAAATTTTTTTTTAAAATTTTCCCAAAAAAACCAATTTTTTTTAGTTTTTTTTTTAAAAAATTTTTAAAAAAAAATTTTTAAATTTTTTTCCCCCTTTTAAAATTTTTTTCCAACCTTAAAAAAATTTTAACTTTTTTTAAAAAAAATTTTTAAAAACCCTTAAAAATTTTTTTTTTTAAAAAATTTTTTTTTTTTTTTTTTTAAAAAAAAATTTTTTTAAAAATTTTTTTTTAAAAAACCCTTTTTTTTTTTAAAAAAATTTTTATTTAAAAAAAATTTTTCCCTTTTTTAAAAAAAAAAATTTTTTAAATTTTTTTTAAAAATTAAAAAATTTTTTTTTAAATTTTTTTTTAAATTTTAAAAAAAAATTTTTTAAAAATTTTTTAATTTAAAACCTTTTTAAAAATTTTAAAAAATTTTTTAAAAAAAAAAAAAAAAATTTTTTTTTTTTTTTAAAAAAAAATTTAAAATTTTCTTTTTTTAAAATTTTTAAAAAAACCTTTAAATTTTTTTTTTTTTTTTTTTAAACCATTTTTTCCCTTTTTTTTTTTTTAAAAAAAAAATTTTTAATTTTTTTTTAAAAATTTTTAAAAAAAAAAAATTTTTTTAAAAAAAAATTTTTTTTTTTTTTTAAAAAAAAAAAATTTTTTTGGGTTTTTTTTTTTTAAAAAAATTTTAATTATTTTTTTTTTTTTATATTTTTTTTAAATTTTTAAAATTTTTTTTATTTTTTAATTTAAAAAAATATATTTTTAAATATAAAAATTTAAAAAATTTTTTTTTTTAAAATTTTAAAATTTTTTTTAAATTTTTTTTAAAAATATAAATTTAAAAAATTTATTTTTTTTTTTAAAAAATTATATATATATATAAAAAAAAAATTTTAAAAAAAAAAAATTTTTTTAATTAAAATTTAAAAAAAAAAAATTTTTTTTTTTTAAATTTTTTTTTTAAATTTTTTTTTTTTTTTTTTAAAAAAATTTTTAAAATTATTTTTTTTTTTTTTAAAAAATTTTTTTTTTTAAAAAAAAAATTTTTTTATAAAATTAAAAAAAATTGGGGGTTTGGGGGTTTTAAAAAATTTAAAAAGGGGCCCCCCTTTTTTTAGGGGAAAAGAAAAAATTTTTTAAAAAAAAAAATTTTTTAAAAAAAATTTTAAAAAATTTAAAAAATTTTTAAAAAAAATTTAATTTTTTAAAAAAAAAAAATTTTTTTAAAAAAAAAAGGAAAAAAAAATTTTTGGGCCCCAAACAAAAAAATTTAAAAAAAAAGGGCTTTTTAAAAAAAAAAAAATTTTAAAAAAAATTTTTTTTTAAAAAAATTTAAATTTTGTGGTTTTTTTTTAAACCAAAAATTTTTTTTTTTTTTAAAAAAAACCATTTTTTTTTTTCCCCTTTTAAAATTTTTTTTTTTGGGGGCCCAAAAAATTAAAAAATTTTTTTTTTAATTTTAAAAAAATTTTTTTTTAAAAAATTTTGGGGACCCTTTGTTTTTTTTTGGGGGGAAAAAAAAAAAAAAATTTTGGAAATCCTTTAACCCTTTTTTTTTCCCCCCCTTTTTTTTTTAAAAATTTTTTTTTTTTTTTTGGGGGGTTTTTTTTTAAAAAAAAAAATTTTTTTTTTAAAAAAAAAAAATTTTTAAAATTTTTTTTTTTGGAATTTTGGGGCCCTTTAATAAAATTTTTTTTAAAATTTAAAAAAAATTTAAAATTTTTTTGCTGTTGTTATTAAACATCAGTACACTACCCCATTATCGGTCTCACATAATTAAGGAGTTTATATTCTTATACTTCTTAACGTTTTTAATAAAAACCACCAAAAAAATTTTGCAAATCATAAAAGGGTATTTGTTACTGTCAAGAATTGTACTAATTAGGTTATTTGTAAATTTTACCCGTGGGACCTATCAGCAAAACATTTATCTTTGTCTAAAATTCTACAAATTAGTAAAGTTTACTTAAACTAAACTTAATGAAGAATATTTAATGATATAACGTTAAAACGCCATTATATATTAAGTGGGCATATTTATGAAAGAAGGTTTACCTAATTTTTTTTACCGAATCTTAAGTTAGAGATAATTAATTATCTGTGGAGACATTTACTTAAACTTAGACCTTTTAAGATATTCTTTAAAGGTTTTTATACTTTTTTTTTAGCTTTATATTTAAAAGGTAATTAGAAGAAAAATTAGTTGCCATAAAAATTAAAACTTAAGATTGACAAATTTTAAAAAGATTAAAACTTAAAGCTACACCTTGGCAGGGGTACATAATTATGTTGGTTGCCCAAATTTAACACATTTTATTTTTTTGTGGAAAATTACATTTATATTGCTCTGCATTGTGGTTGTTACTTAAAGCTTCTAAAAGTTATTTAACTCAGATATGCCCAATGACCTACATGTAGTACGCTTCAAATATGTCAAAACTCCTCGATGATCGGCGGCAAATATCGAAACATGTGGTATTTTCAGGTAGTATAACCTTATATGTCGTTGATAAGACCAATATATTTCTTGTAAGAACTCTTGCTCGTGTGGAAGCGGTATTTGATGATTTTTTGAAAATAACTGAATTCGGTGTCAGGTTTGTAAGGTAGGATATCTTATGGCTATTTATAAAATGCCTATGATATTTTATGAATAAATTTTGTAGGTAACATGCATGCAAATGATTTTTGCATCATATATAAAATAATTTTAATTAGTTTTTGTTTTTTTTTTAGTAAATATTGTATTGTATTGTAATAAACGGGGTCGCTCGGCTCTAGTGTAGCCCTCCTTCACTTCGACCTAAAGAGATCTTTTGTGAATACCCTTCGTCTTTTTTAGTAAATAAAAACGGGTATCTATTATGTAGTACATTGGGCACATAATAAATACCTAACTATTCTCTCACTGAAATTTTTTGTACTGATGTTTTTGGAACAAGGTAACGCATGACGTTTCTTTTATTTTTTAACATTTTTTTTCTGTTTTTCTGTTGGAAAATTTAAATAAAAAAAATTTTCGGGCCAGGGACTATGCGTGACAATCGTATTTCTGGTAGTATATTGCGAGATACAAAAAGCATGAAAAATTTTGAACGTCGGTCCTAGGACTATATAAAAATTAAAGCTAATAATATTATATTTATAAAATAAAACAATAATAGTATTGTTACTTTTTGCTGAAATTCTGGCGGTATAAATCCTTTACATAAATAAATACTTTTGGAATGCATCGTATAGTATATGCCCATTGTCCTATGAGTAGGACGGCTTCAACAACACATTTTTTTAATACATTTTTTTAACAAGAAAATAACATTTTTTTATTTTCTGTTTTACTCCAAGTAATCATTAAACCATTAAAAAAAAATGAGCTGCAATTATTTTAGGAATATCTGAGTTAAATATAATTTATCAGATTGCAAACATTTATGTTCCTAACATGATATAATACGCTATTGCGTCTTGAAAGAGATGCTGTATTTATAAACGAATTTTGTCCAAAGCCCTAAAGGTCCTTGGATTTTTAAAAACCTTAAAAAGTTTTATGTGAAAGAATTATTAGAAAAATGTGCATTATTACAGTATTTTTTTTATAAATACAATATTATGACCTAAATTAAAAAATACTGTTTCATGTAACGGATCTATCCGTTTCGGTCAGCGCACCTTTGTCACTTTTTTCCTATAAAAGCGGTTCTGTCCGCTTTCTGTTTGGAGCTAGGGAAGTGACAGTCCACCAAGGCAGAGCCCCGCATTACCGCAGTAAGGCTAGATACTCAGAGTCACCATTGGTGACACCTGTTTAGGGCACAGGATGTCATCAAAGATAATACTACTACCGATAAGATGAACCATTCAATGCTATATTTTTGATACCCCTAATGGACTTTGGCTAACGCGAGCCGATGTCCATCGAGAGATTTTCGCGCTATCCTTGAACGAAAGTTAAACAGTGTTGCCGGCAGGCCTTTACTATTGGCGTGATGAAACGCGACTAGAAAAAACACAATCCGTTTAGCCGCCCGCTTTCGCTACTTCGTGTTCCGAATAAGGTACAAGCGACAGACATTGGCAATGTCGCACGGTTTGTTTCGCTGGGGCAGGGGTTACCGACTTAATTTTATTCGCATTTACGGAAGCATTGATATCTTCGAACTGATTCAAAACGCCCCATTTAAACGAACCATCTATTCGTAGTAGTATTATCTTTGATGTCATACACTCATCAGCACGGTATGCTAACACCTTCAGTTAAGCCTTGTGTTCATCTTAGCTTCGGATCCCGTTCCATACGCTAGCCAAAATAGTTGCCGATAACCAGCAACTCTAGCGCATGTTCCAAAATATCCTACTGGGCCCAACCACGACGACGACGTGTGAATACAGAGTTGGGCCTGGCCCCCCTAATATAAGAGATAGAAGGTAAAATTAGAAAATTCGCATTTTTGGGTCTCCGCTCGTATCTCGGCTATTATGAAGTCGGCTGTCTAGATTATGTATTTTTTAAAGTATTTACTAAACTTTTTTTAATAAAACAGTAAAAGACCCTTTATATTTTTTATATTTTTAGTAAGCACAATTTAAGATTTTTAAATATATACACGACTCATCAACTTTTTAGCAAAATAGGTAAATTACCTCTTTAGTAATAAAATTTAAATATTTTATTAATTAAAATTATTCTTTATTATTAAACACATTTTACTTAGTTTCGTTTATGATCTAATTGTAAGCAAGAAAAAAAATTAAAACTGTCTATTTTTACCTATAAAGTATAATTACATTTTATTACTTAAGAGTAAAATTAAAATATTGTCACCGAAAAAGAAAGAATCTAAATATACAAATTTTATTGCAATTTATTATTATTTGGATGTTTGTACCGTATATTTTTAAATATCCGTGCAAATTAAATATAAGGATTATAACAAACTACCTTTAACTCTTAAAGAAGCACAGAGTATTAATTTGGTTAAAGAAAAATTAAAACAAAGTCATTTTATTCATGGATATAATATTTTGAAGATTAACATACCTGTTTCTAAAATGTGTTTATGTTTATTTTTTTGTATTTTAAATTTTATTTTATTTATATTAGGTATATTAATATTTTTAAAGTGTTATTTTAAAAGTTAGATTCGTGTTGGAATATTAATGTCTTCTTGCTTTAGCCTCGGATTATTATTGATTAATTTGTTATTAGGTATTCGTTTAGTTAAATTATTATTTTTTAAGCATGTGACGTTGTCAGTCTTAGTTTAAAATATTTTTAAAGATGTTTAAACAAAAATTAAATGAAAATTTGACGGGCCGAAGTAGTCGCTTTACGCTTTACAAGTCGCATGTTTGGGCCATTTCTTAATGGGTTGGAGTACATGAAACAGTATTTTTTAATTTAGGTCATAATATTGTATTTATAAAAAAAATACTGTAATAATGCACATTTTTCTAATAATTCTTTCACATAAAACTTTTTAACGTTTTTAAAAATCCAAGGACCTTTAGGGCTTTGGACAAAATTCGTTTATAAATACAGCATCTCTTTCAAGACGCAATAGCGTATTATATCATGTTAGGAACATAAATGTTTGCAATCTGATAAATTATATTTAACTCAGATATGCCTAAAATAATTGCAGCTAATTTTTTTTTAATGGTTTAATGATTACTTGGAGCAAAATAGAAAATAAAAAAATGTTATTTTCTTGTTAAAAAAATGTATTAAAAAAATGTGTTGTTGAAGCCGTCCTACTCATAGGACAATGGGCATATACTATACGATGCATTCCAAAAGTATTTATTTATGTAAAGGATTTACACCGCCAGAATTTGAGCAAAAAGTAACAATACTATTATTGTTTTATTTTATAAATATAATATTGTTAGCTTTAATTTTTATATAGTCCTAGGACCGACGTTCAAAATTTTTCATGCTTTTTGTATCTCGCAATATACTAACACTGTTGTCTCCAACGGTGACTCTGAGTATCTAGCCTTACTGCGGTAATGCGGGGCTCTGCCTTGGTGGACTGTTACTTCCCTAGCTCCAAACAGAAAGCGGACAGAACCGCTTTTATAGGAAAAAAGTGACAAAAGTGCGCTGACCGAAACGGATAGATCCGTTTCGAGAGGTGCCACTCAAGGTCACAAGCAGACAAAGATGCGCCGAGCGATACGGGTGAATCCGTTTCGAGAGGTGCCCCTGAAGTCACCAAGCAGAAGGCGGACAGCCGCCTTTATAGGAAAAAGGGTTCCCTGGCTTTAAACAGAAAGCGGATAGGTCCGTTTTCATAGGGTAAGGCCGGAGATGCGGCCTCAAAAAGAACATCTGGTTCCTGTAATATGGACCTGGTAGCTACCCACGTCACTAGACCGGGAGAGGAGGGCATGACGGAACTAATCGTCTGCTCGTCATACTCTCCAGGAGACAGGGACACCAGAACACATCAGAGCGACACGAGTAAGAGGAGATGTAAGAACTCTCTCCCAATCTGGTATCGGATTTATTAGAAGTCCGATCCTATTGGAAAAAATATAAAAAGGTGTGAGCCACAATAGACCGAGCGGTCGCAGTGAAGGGCGTAAAAAGTCCACTCACTTTAAATCTATCTTAACCTACCTAGGCTAGGGGAGCCAGGAAACTTTTGTTTACCGCATCTTATGCTTAAAAAAATAGCATGGTATCATGGAAGCCGCAATTCTTTATCTCTGCTAATAAGGAAGATATCTTGCAAAACATACAAAACCTGGACACCCTGTTTATATTAGTACGGTTTTACTTTTCCAAATATTTACAAATTATTTTTTTCTAAGATTGTAATTGTAATTGTGTATTAGTAAACATTTATTTTGCTAACAAGAATTAATATATAAAAAAAACACACAACTTACTCTTGCTGGCAAAAGCAGTCAACCGTTAAACCTGCACAAAATACGATATTAAAAATTATGTTGTAAGCAAAAAATAATAATAAGTTAACTTTACTACATAATTTTTTTCATCCTTATCATTTTTTAGAAAAAAGCTTATGTTTAATAACATTTTAACTATTAAAATAAGACAGAAAATATAAAAAAATACCTACTAATTTGTTAAATAAATGTTATTTGGAATAAAAGATATCTTTTTAATTCAAGGATTTTTGTTACTACAGCAATTATAGATCTCTGGTAATAAAGAAGATATCTTGCAAAACATACGAAATCTGGACACCCTGTTTATATGGGATTAGTTTTACTTTTCCAAATATTTACAATTTTTTTTTTTTGAGATTATATTTAATTTGCGAACATTTATTTTGTTAACATTAATTATATAAAAAAAACACACAACTTATTCTAGCTGGCAAAGCAGTCAACCGTTTAGCCTGCACAAAATATGATATTAAAAAATTATGTTGTACGCAAATAATACAATAATAAGTAAACTATACTATATAATTTATTTTATTCCTACCATATTTCTTAAAAAAATTTTTTGTTTAATAATAGTTTGTTAAATAAGTAATATTTGGAATAAGAGATATCTTTTTAATCCAAGGATTTACGTTATTACAGCAATCCTTCTAGAGTGTGGAATAATTGATTAAATTTTTTAATTAAAATTTTGGTTAGTTAATAAAGCTATATGAGAACAAAGACTCTAGAGGCTTTATTACCGCATTTTAATTTAAATTTATTGTTTTAAACCTTTTATTGTGTTTTACGTATTATAATGCAAATCTTTTATGCGTCTCTAGTTATTTTAAACCACAACGTTTTAGGTTTTTTTTTATTATCTGATAAAATTTAATGTTACATTTAAATAAGTGTTAAGAAATAAATTATCTTTAAGTTGCAGTAAATATGACAAACAAGAAATGTTATTTAATGACGTACTGGTGGCGCCAAAAATTTAAGTAAATTCCTCTCCAAATAAAACCAGTAATAAAATTTACTCTGCCTAGATTGCAAAAACTATAAAAATACCATTAAGCGCAACTTTACAATGGAAGCCATACTAAAATTAATAATAGATTTACGAAAATAATAAAACCTTGTTTTATGGTCATTAATTACATATGTTATAAATTTCAAAAAGAGTATCTTCTTTTGTACTATAATTCGTTTAGTTATAGTGTAATTCCAAATCATTACCATAAGGATAGCAACAACACAGGTCCACAAAAAAAGTGGTTTGTCCTGGGTGTCGGACTAGGAATTTCTGAGGTATTTTTTTTTTCACTGAACACGAATCTAAGGTTAAAATGGGGGGTTTAACAGCAAAAAATCGAGAAAACCCCAAAAACCGACACGGTACATTTACCGGCAGAAACCTGCTACCACGGAGTGTTTGGACTACGACTATATAAACAATAAGAGATACAGAAATTTTATAAAACAAAAAAACTTTTTAAATTGTCTATAAAAAAATTATATAAACATTTCTGATAAGATAAATAATAAAGGAGATATAAACAAAAATGTAATTTTGACAAAAAAAATAGTCCAAAATAAGAATGTTCTTTTTATTAATGTGATTTTGGTTTTTTCTTTATTAAGTTATTTATTAAATTTATCCGAATCCCAAATCATCTTAAATTTGCAAAAAAAAACTTAAAAATAAAAAAATAATAATTTTGAAATTTTTTCCTTAAAAAAATCCTGAAAATTCGGTTTATTTAAGAGTGCATTTACGCTACACCTTAGGGGTCAGGCGAAAGGACGCGGAGACGATGGGCGGAGACTAACAAACTCCCACTACCACAATTTTCGTATAGCCGCATTAAAAATATTATCCTCATAACATATACTTTGTAAAGCCGGTGGTAATATTGTCATCTTTTAATCAAATTCCTTCAATAAATAGTCAAATTTTTGCTTCTGAACTTCAAAAGTTCCATCATTTCTATAAAATTTACACAGATGGCTCTAAGAATGATGAAGGGGCGGGTTTTGCCTACACGATCCCCAAGTATAACGTTACACAAAAATATAAATGTACTAAATACACTTCGATATTTTCAGCAGAAGCTTCAGCCATTCTAAAGGCTTTAGAATACATCAATAGCGACGCAACGCTGACTAATACAATGATTCTCTCCGACTCTAAATCGGTTCTTCAAGCAATTAACAACTCAAACTGTAATCATTCCATTATAGCTAATATTTTACACATAATAAGCTCTATCAAAGACAATTGTAGTTATCACTATAGACACACAGAACAATGTAAAATTTTTGGTTATAGGTTTGGACGCTCGCTTGCTGAGAATCCTTGAGCGAGCGTCCATCGAGAGAATATACGTGCACACGCTGTTGTATAAACGAACACTGTTGCCAAACCAATAAAAGAAGTAACAGAAAGTACGAATTATTTCTGTCGAAAATAGGCTTCGAATTTATATTCGTTTTAATAATCTTAATTTTATTTTTTTTTATTTTTTTCTTTATTGAGGTAATAATAAAATTTTAATTATTTAAACATGTACTGTGGAAAATTATTTCCTAAAATATATTTATACCTAGTATAAGAATATACGTTGATAAACATGATTTGAAATTTTTACAAATTCTATTTTTTTTATTGTAAGACATCCTTACATAACAAGAAATGTTTGTATAGGCTCACCTAAATTTATTTAATTTTTTTTATAAATAAAATCCAAATAAACTCATGTAGTTTTTAGTTTTTTGCTATTTGCAAATAAAGTGAGAATTATTAATTAAAGTGTGGCCATTAAAGAAGTAAAAAACGCTAGTTTTTTGGAGTTAAATGAAAAAAAAAACGTTTTTGTTTAATTCATTGCATATCGTATTGCCATTTGTGCGTTGTGATTTCTTGTGTTTTCCCTTTGGTAATTAAAATTTGTATTCTTGATAAAATGTCGGGAAATCTATGTCAATATTATGACTGCCGAGTGAGTCGAAGAGCAGATAAAGTTAGGCTTTTTCGTTTTCCCTACAAGAATAGTACACTATGTAAGCAATTGATTATAAACTGTGGTAAGTATTTATTTATGTATATTAAAATTATTTAGACTAATAAGTACCTTATAATTATATGATCGACACTTTAAATTTATTCGGTGTTTAGAGTAACCTTTTGATAGTTATTAATTCAAATATTTGATATTTAAAATAGTGACCGCAAAAATCGCTTAAAAAAGCCTGTTTTTTTCACATTTATTCATTTAGGAAGAGCATTGCTTTTCGTTTTTTGCAAATTTTTAAAAATCACTTCTATTTAGGGGTTGGAAAGATGCCAAATCTAAAAAAATGCAAAAATAGCAGTGGTATTAAAAAAATTTTTGTTTTAAATGGACCTTGAAAAAATAAAATAATACATTTCCATCCCTGCGAAGGTTGTAAATCAACCCCCATGAACTATGTGGGGGTACAATCATCCCCTAAAATATTTAAAATCATGTACAACTTTAAAAATTGCAAAAAAAATCAGATTTTTTAGATATCTAATCAAAAAATAAATGTATATGATAGTCAACCACCATTTTCTAAGGGCAAAACTACCCTTATCAGTAAGAAAAAATGAATGAAATCCTAGCTTTTCCAAAAAAAGTCTTATCTTCGTATTTTTTTGATTCAAGTATAAAAACCACCCCTGCAAGGGGGTAAATTCATCCCCTAAAGTTAAGAATGTTCATGGTATATTTGAGACATTCCAAAACATCCAAATATATGTTTTATTATTTTAAAAGTTTTATATGATTTTATACATTTAAGGGGATGAATTAACCCCTGCAAAATTTAATTAGAAATGAACTCGAAAACCTAAGAAGGCCTATTTTATACATCTGGGATGGAAAATATGAGGCCAAAACGCTTTTTGCATAAGCTAAAATTTTATTCAATTTTTCTGTTAATGTGGTTTCTTTACCCTGAATTTTAAAGTGGTTTATTATCAAAACTCGCTCTAAACTGTCCATCATATTTGAGATATTCCAAAACATCTTAATATTTTTTTCACAATTTTAAGTTGTATATGATTTTCTACATTTTAGGGGATAAAATACCCCCCTTTCAGGGGTGGTTTTGGTTAAAAGTAAACTAGAAAAATCTAGTTACACCTAGTTTATATACTTGGATCAAAAAAATACCAACCAAGATTTTTCTTGAAAAAGCTAGTATTTTATTTAATTTTTCCTATTGATAAGGGTAGTTCCACCCTTAGAATATGGTAGATAGTTATCATAAACATTTATTTCTTATTAGACATGTCCTAAAAATCCGATGTTTTGCAATTTTTGAAGTTGTATGCGATTTTATATATTTTAGGGGATGAGTGCACCCACACATAGTCCATGGGGGTTGGTTTACAACCTTCTAAGAAATGGAGATGTATTATTTCATTTTTCCAAGGTCCATTGGCAACAAAAATCGCAGTGAGAAGAAGAACTTTTAATACAACTACAATTTTCGCAAGTCTTCAGATTTGGCGATTTTTTAACCCCTAAGTGGGGGTGTCTTTTTAAAATTTGCAAAAAACGAAAAGTAATGCTCATCTTAATTTTTTGAGACGAGTAATTTAGTATAAAATTTATATTTGCATGTTTTTCCTCACCTCTTTGTAAATTGTAAAAAAAAACAGGCAATTGTTGCGGCTACTCTTATGATTACAAACAAGGTCCTATATTTATTTTTAGGACTGAAATAAATTTTAAAAAATTAAGTTCCGGGGGGATTGGAAGCCACTTACACTGGAAAATATGGGAAAAAATTTAGGTCGCGCGTTAATTTTAATTAGATAGTAATTTTCTTCTTATTCAATTATATTTTATATTCCTGCCTAAATAATCGGTATATTTAACTATGCACGGTACCTCTGAAGCGTGGGTAAAATTTATAAAAATGTGAAAGGTAATGGGGCGCGGGATTCGAATACTTCATGTTTGTAGTGCTGCCAAATCCAGTTTAAATTGAATTTGTATCTGCTCCCTTTCTCAAGATTTACAAAAAAAAATCTTTTAAATTTTATAGAAATTTTTTAATTTATTTTAAAAATAAAAATGCATTTATTTAAGTTTCGCAATTTCTAGTAATTTGTTTCATATTCCACGTGTAAAGACAAATATTTCATTTTTTTTAAATATCAATTTTAAGATTTAACAAAAAAAAATCTAAAAAACTTTTTAATCGAAAAATTAACATTTTAGATTTTTTTATTACTTTATTTTTGATAAACTTAGAAAATAAAAATATTTGTTAAATTAAAAAAAAATATTTATGTTGATTTTACATCCCAAAAAAGTGGGGTCGGGTCGTAATTTTAAACAATTATCAAAATTTTAGAATAAATAATTGTTTTTTATATTGTTCTTAATAAATAGGTATTTGAGTAATATTTAAAAACTATACAATTTAGACCCAGCAACCCTTATACTACGTAAATAAAGTTTTATAATAAAAGTACAATAAATACAAAAGAGCTGATGTGACGATTAATTTTTTTATAACTGTATAAGATTGCTCAAAAGTCTGCTCTTTTTTGAAAAAATTATAGGACCTGTAATTTGATTTATATTAATGTTAATAATTTTTAAATATTTTTAGCAGCTTTTCCTTAACCCCTTGGGCTCACTAGCCAACTTATAAAAAATTTTAGTTCCATTTAGGACTTTTGAAACACTCTGTATTTATATTTCATATTAAATGATGCCCAATTGCATAATTATTACCTTTTTCCTTACATAAAAAAGTTCAATTCAAAAAAAACTCTAATATTATTTTATATCAACAATAATAATTTATTTATTCACTAACAGTGATGGCATACTGGCCAGCGTACCAGTCTCTTAAATAGGCCTTTCGAGGGATTTTTTTTGCAGATTGGATTTCTATGCGGTTTTTTGCATTTGATTCGTATGAACGGCTACAAACTTAATAAACAAATTTAATTAATGGAAAATGAAAAACTGGATTTGCGGATTAAAAAATGCATTTTTAAGTTTACAATTATATATTTTTTTCTAATTACAAACTATAAAATGCATTTCAAAAATGTATTTTTCTTATGCACAATGGCAGTTTTTCATATTCCGTTAATAAAATTTGTTCACAAAAGTTTTTAGAGGTTCATACGAATCAAATACCAAAAACTGAATTTAAATCCATCTTACAGCACAAAAAATTCATCGTGCATTACTTCGTTTACTCGATAAATATCTGTGCAAAAAGCAGTTTGTTGTTTTTGCAACATAAATTGCGGAGGAGCCTACGCTTTAAATAAATATGACATAGTAAGGAGTCAAAACGGCAACCTGAGAGGTACCTCAGCGGTAAAAAAAATTCTAATAAAATTCGATTGTCGGCAAAAAGTATTTATACAAAAGAGACTGGGCGTCTATAGTGATAACTACAATTGTCTTTGGCTCTATATACCTGGAAAACAGGAAAGTTATTTTTATGTGGATAAAAGGCCACTCGGTCTGGAGGGCAATGACCTAGTCGACCAGGCTGCAAAAAGTGCTATTTTGGAAGGGGATAAATAATTGTACCCAAGCCTCAGACATATTTTCTGGTAAGAGAGGCGGTCTTTGCGGAATGGAAAAACGGGTACAAAATTATACGCAGCCAATAATCCTAACCATTACACATCTATTAATAAGGATCTTCAAAAAAACCCGCCCTTGTTTAGGCTAAATTTACCTCGCCATATTTTCTTTTCGTACTTTAGATTTTTAGTAAACCATGGTAGTTTTTTGGAAAACACCTCATAAACTTAAATTAGAGGATTCACCTAGCTGTAAATGTGACCTCAGTCCATAGACGATCTAAATCACAGATTATTTGTTTAATGAATACTCAGGCTACAGAATTTCTTTTAAAAGAACTTTGCAAATATAACCTTCTTCCATTAAACGTTTCATCTTTTATGACCCTTGTCATAAATAAATCGCACATTGAAAAATATTTCTAAACTTCCTTAAACTTACTAAAATAAGAATATAGATTTAAACCAAACTCCTTTGTACACATATTCAATCCTTTCCGTGGTCTTCATTTGTCGTCAATGTTAAGTCGCCCTGACAAAAACCCCCGTGGCGTGAAATGAGTGTCCTTGTCTTTTTTGTTTGTCTCTGCCTTTATATATATCATTATTTATATGAGATAAAAAAAAAAAAAAAATTTTTAAATAATCTCCATATAATCATGGCTAAATGGGCAGAGCCCAAAAGGACCAAAAAAAAAAAAAAAAAAAAAAATTTTATTTAGGTTCTTCCAAATTCGGTGTATGGATGCGATTGCAAGCCTACAGGGGGGTAACGTTTTTTGGGGAAATATTTTTCACTTAAATGATATAAATTATACACCATTTTAAAGGTAAAAAGGGAAAAAAATCTATCCTACGGATTTTTTTAAAAATGAGTCGAGTAAAAAAAAAAAAAGTATCTAAAATAACCGATTTTATGGTGTTTTTTTCTCAAGGAAATATTAAAAACTAAATTCAAATTTAAAAAACTATTTCAGCAAAAGCCTAGATTTAAGTGTTTTTGGTTTTTTATAGTTTTTTAAAATTTTTGATAACTTTTTCCGTTTTTTTGATAAACTTCCCCCCCCCCCAAATTGGTCCAATTTTCGCGGGGAAGTACTTTTTTAAAAAACTCAAAAAATGTTGCATTCAGTGAAAAAGGTTATATAATTAAAATTAAAAGTCCTGTAAAAATATACAGTTTATGTTATATAAAGTTTTGTATCTTTTCTAGGTTTTAAGATATTGACATTTTTATTTTAAAGAATAAATCGTAATTATCTAAAATAACGCCTTTTCTCGATTATTTGCTGTTTGACCCCCCATTTTGACTTCAGATTGGTGTTAAGCGAAAAAAAATTACTCCAGAAAATCTTAATCCCACACCCAGCACACACCACTTTTTTTGTGGGTCAGTGTAATTAATAAAGAGTGTTTATATACTCTTATATTTTCTAAAAATTTACCAAATTACCAAAATAAATGTTACTATTTCAAAAAATAAATTTAAGGTTAATACTAATATGAAGATACAGTGTAGGCAGTCCTATATTGTTTAAATTTATTTTATTCTAAATTTGGTTTTAAATTTGTTTTTTAGTTAAAGAGGTGTAAAAACTAATTTGTTAAATGAGTAATAATTACTAAAAAAGGATTTTTTTTGGTTGCTTTCAGTATACCCTAAAATTTAAGAACCCAACCCTTCTTCTTCTTCTCTGGGAGCCGTCCACCGGAGGCAGCGCAGCCTCATGGGCTTTTTGTGCCCAACCCTACCAATACTATTAATATTTTAGGTTTCGCGAAAAGAATATTCTTATTTGCTTTTCTTTTAACATCTGCTATAACATTGTTTAGCATGCTTTTGAAAAAACAAACGCTTCTACATCGTTTTATATGCAAAAGTTTTACTAACCTATTTTCCATAAAAGACGACCAATAACAAGTTAATTGCTTTTAAATTTAAAAATTTAACCCAGCAAAACTCTCCAAACGATCAAACATATATTGATTTAGAACACTTAGTATTTTTATGGTCATGTTATTATTTAGACCATGCTTGTTTCAAAGCTCTTTTTAATAAATTCATATGTTTTTTACAAACAATGAAGAATTCGAAATAAATCCCACCTTAAGCCCCATATTGGCTTATATTTTTATTATTTATTTTAAACAAAAGTATCTAGAAATCATTTTTTTAAGTTGTAATTTTAATATGTGCTTGATACTCTGGTGTGTTTTAGTGCTAAACACAAATTTATTCTTATAGACTACTGTTTTTTGGGTTGTTAGGCCGTCGTCGGTGAGTTGGTCTTCTTGACGTTTTGCCAGCACGAGTGGTTGACATCTTCAGAAGGTAAGCTTCTCGGTTGATTACTTGCGTACTACTAAACCCTGGCGTGGAGCGCGTATTTATAGGTTTTGGTGGGTGGGGCCTTCTCTGTTTGCTTGGTGTTGTTGCCTAGGTCTTGTTGTTTACGATAAGTTGCAATTTTCGTATTTCGAAGAATTAGTACCCATGTTTTGTTTATTTTTATTGCCTCCTCTGTTTTGTTAAAGTTGTTTGTATGTGGATGTATTTCTATGGCTTCCCTGTACAATCTAGCATGATATGATGAGGTAGTTGCGAGAACCCGGGTATCTTCAAATTTTATGTGGTGGTCTGTTTTCGTCAAAGTGTGTTCTGCTATAGCTGACTTTCCAATCTGTCACAGGCGGCAGTTGGCTTTGTGCTCTTTTATTCTTGTGTTGATCGACCTTTTGGTTGTTCCTATGCCGCAGCTACAAGGTATTTGCATGAAAGAGAGTACCTTTTATCCTTGGCTGACCTTAGAAACTCCTTCATTGTCGGTTTGTAGATGGTTTTAATATTTGCCTTGTTTAGTAGGCGACCTATTCTGCCTGTTACCCTTGGAACATAAGGTAGGAAGACTTTTGCAATAGATTGACTTTGCTCCTTGATTTTGTAAACGTCCTTCGGTTGCATTGTCTTCGGTATCTCCTGCTCTGAATATCCATTGGCCATTAGTGTGTTTTTTAAGTGATTCACTTCTCCGTCGATTTCACCTGGTTCGCAAATTCTTCTTGCCCTTTCCGTGAGAGTTTTTATCACTCCAAATTTTTAGCATGGATGGTGGTTGGAGTCCCTGTGTAAATAGCGTCGGTATGTGTCGGTTTCCTGTAGACTGTGTGCCCGAGATTCTTCCCTTTTCGTGTGAGTAAAACATCCAGAAAGACTATTTTGTTGTCCTTCTCGGTCTCCATTGTGAATTGGATGTTTGTGTGTATGCCGTTAATGTAGTTAAGAAATTCCTGAAGTTTTGCGGATCCACGGTTCCAAATTACAAAAGTATCATCGACATACCTAAACCACACTTTTGGTTTGTAAGGGACACTACTTAGGGCTTGCTATTCAAATTTTTCCATAAAGAAATTCGCTACTACTGGGCTCAGAGGGCTTCCCATTGCTACTCCTTCGATTTGTTCATAAAACTTTCCGTTTCATGTATAATACGTCGTCGTTAGGCAGTGTCTAAAAAGATTGGAGGTCCCCGTTGGAAATATTTCGCTAATGTATTTCATTGCGTCGTTCAGAGGTACTCTTGTAAACAGGGATACCACATCAAAGCTTACTAATACGTCATCCTCTTCAAGTTCTAGGTCTTTAATTTGCCAATGAAATGACTTGAATCCTTGACGTACGTGTCAGTTTGTCCAATATATGGCTGCAACAGCGATGTTAAATGCTTGGCTAAGTCATACGTCGGCGATCCGATAGCACCAACGATGGGACGTAAAGAAACGTTGGCCTTGTGAATTTTAGGGTGACCATACAGTCGTGATGCCACTGCTCTGCTTTAGCATATTTTAGTTTTAACTTCTTCCTCGAGGCTGGAGTTTTTAACTAATAATTTTGTTTTTTTTATCAGCCTTTGCGTTGGGTCTTGGGCGAGTTCTTTGTATGTGCTGTGGTCTAGAAGGTCCCTGATTTTTGTCTTGTAGTCTAAGGTGTTCATTACTACTGTCGCATCGCCTTTGTCAGCTGTAGTACTAGAATGCTTTCATCTTTGTTTAGTTCTTCTTAAGGCTATAGATTCTCCCCGTTTTAGGTTATTTTTCGGTGGTTTGGCTTTTTGTAGAATCCTGGATGTTTATGTGCGAATTTCCTGTGCTTTTTCTTCTGGCAGGTGTCTTATTACCGCCTCATGATTTGATATAATATCTTCCGTAGGTATTTCCTTTGGGGAACTACTCAAATCAAGAAAAAATCACTATTATAAAATGGTTTTATCAGGGAAATAGTTATCGAAGAATAGCGGACATGTTTGCAGTCTATTTTCCCAATAGGCCAATACCAAGTAAATCGACAATAGAACGGACGTTAAAAAAATTTAAAACTACAGGCACAGTAATCAATAATTGCAAATGTGAAGAAAATCGACGTGAAAATCAGAGACAAATTGTACAAAACGAGAGGGATTTAGACGTGATACTTTGTGTAGAGGAGGCCGAAGGAAACATTAGCACGAGACAACTGGAGGACATTACTGGACAAGACCACACCACAATATCTTGAATTTTAAAAAGATGTAAATACCACGCTTACAAGTACGAAAGACACCAAGAATTAAGAGACGGAGACGAAATACGACGACAGGAATTTTGCTTTGAGATGATGGAGAGGACAAACACTGACAGAGATGTTTTACAAAATATTTGCTTTACTGACGAATACACTTTTACATTGAACAACGAACCCAACATTCAAAGTTGCCGGTACTGGAGTAACGAAAACCAAAATCGATTTGTTGAGACAAGAACTCAATATCCACAAAAAATTAATGTTTTGGCGGGAATTTTCGGCCACCATATCCTTGGACCATTTTTCCTTGACCGAAATTTGAATGCGGAGTACTTTCTGGAACTTTTAGAGGAACAAATTTTGCCTGCTTTGAACAACCTTGCTCGTGAAAATCAAGAGATTTGGTATCAAATGGATGGCTGCCCAGCACACAGTACCAGAGCTATGCGCGAATACTTGAACAACGCATTTAATAACGACATTATAGGCCCGAACCACGCAATATCTTGGCCAGCCAGGTCTCCGGATCTTTGGCCAAACGATTTTTTTCTATGGGGACATTAAAAACTAAGCTTTATACCAATAAAAAATATTAAAATTTAGACCAGCTATGGAATGTTATTTCCGCTGAATGTGCCAGAATATCGATGTACCAACTAGCCAACGTAAGAAATGAGTTTTATAATCGTTTGGGTTATTGTCTGGCAGTTAATGAAGGAATATTTGAGCATTTGATTAAATCCTGATATTTTCGTCATAAATTGATTTCTAAATGTAGACAAATTTATTTTATTGTCTTGCGTAACTGTGAGTGCATGTGTTGGAATTAGTTGTAAACTAAAATGAAATGCGAAGATTCTTTTTGAAATTCCCGTATAAAATTGTTCAGTTTTGGCAATGACATTATAAATTAATGATCTAAATTGTCACTGATAAATCAATATGGTGTTTTTATTATTGATTTCTAGAGTACAGAGTGCATAATGAGATACTATGTTGCAGAAGTATTTAAGCAGTTTACTCTTTACTGGTTGGTTAAAAAATGCTCAAATTTTTATTTTGGGTGGAACTTATTGTGCTCTTCAATAAATCCTAATAGCATTTTTTTCTAAAATAATTAGGGGAGCCAATATTTGACTACTTCAAAATTTACATGGGAATCCCTATGTCCCGCTCGGCGGAGCAACACCCGGTATACAAAAGACCAAAGAGAATTAAAAATAACTTTAGTAAAACAAAATTTAACACACTGAAAGAAATTTTAAAATAAGCATAAAAGAACACACAAAAAAGTTATGTCCCGCACCTACAAGAAAATTATCATAATTTTGAATTTTTAGATTTTACAAATAGCCAGTAAGGAAAAATTACTAAAATTTTTTAATATGCAAATCACTTCTCCTGAATCTATGTAAATGAAGTTTTGTTCATAAAAATTTAATAATTTATTAATATATTATAATAAAAATTAACTACAAATAATGATATGCTACTTTTCATAATAGGGAATAGTTTATCAGTATGTCGTTAATTCAATGGTGACACAAGCTATGGACCAATTTTTTAACTCAACTGCCTTGATTATGAAATTGCTCAATAATATCATCTCAATAATATCATCTAACATAAACATTTTTTTGGAATCTAAATACCTTTGTCAATAATTTTAATACAAAATATTTAATAAATAAAATATTCCATAGCAACTTATTTATATTTATTAATTCACCAAGTTTACTGTACTCGTTTCAAAACTAAAAATATAATGGAAGTCCATTTTTCCCCTGTATTTCTTAATCCATTAAAAAAAAGTAAAATTAACGAATTTGCGAGTAACTACTGGCTTAACCTAGATCTAATTTTATGTCTTTTTTTAGACCAAAAAAAGACTCAAGATAAAAATTCTATAAAGACTGTTTTCTATACTCTAATGTAAGCACTCAATAAAACTTCATGTCGACAAAGTCCATCGATTTTATCTGGAGTCATAAGAAACGTGGACAAATGTCGATGCATTTGCCTCCAGTCCAGTTTCATTATCGTGTGGCGTTAGGATCGCTTATACAGGATTTTTCATAATAGACAACCTGTTTTGATAATAAAAAAAAATTCTATATGAAAAAGTTAGTACGTTTTTTTATAATATTATCTTCTATGTCTTTGGAATATTATTTAACAAGCCTGTCATAAAACTAAAATAAAATAGATTTTTCTTAATAAAATGTTATTGGATTTTGACACATTACTTATTACTTATTTTAAATCCTTATGGATTACTAATGTTTAACGACGAGTTTTTTGCGTTAAAACTTACCTAAAAGATAATTTAATAGAAGAAGTAAGGCGTGCATTTCGTTGTAAATCTGGAAACAGCATAGGGGCCCAAATTGCTTCAAATTGTAAGAGTTATAAATATGTTCTATAGTTTTGTGACGGATTTATGTTTTTATATGAGTAGGTAGGTAGGTAGGTTTAAAGTGAGTGGACTTTTTACGCCCTATACTGCGACCGCTCGGTCTATTGTGGCTCACACCTTTTTATATTTCTGCCAATAGGATCGGACTTCTAAAGAATCCGATACCAGATTGGAAGAGAGTTCTTAAATCTCCCCTTACTCGTGTCGCTACCGGACACGAGCACAATGTGTTCTGATGTGTCCTGGTGTCCCTGTCTCCTGGAGAGTATGACGAGCAGACGATTAGCTCCATCATGCCTTCCTCTCCCGGTCTAGTGACGTGGGTAGCTACCAGGTCCTTGTTACAGGAACCAGATGTTCTTTCTGAGGCCGCATCTCCTGCCTTATCCTATGAAAACGGTCCTATCCGCTTTCTGTTTAAAGCCAGGGAACCCTTTTTCCTATAAAGGCGGTTCTGTCCGCCTTCTGTTTGGATTCAGGAAACCACCCTTCCTAAGCACCTGTTTGTTCGGGATGGATTAGCCCTTCCACGTGAAACAGGCGCCGGTGACTTCAGGGGCACCTTACGAAACGAATTCACCCGTTTCGGTCGGCGGACCTTTGTCTGCTTGTGACCTTGAGTGGCACCTCTCGAAACGGATTTATCCGTTTCGGGCAGCGCACCTTTGTCATTTTTTTCCTATGAAAGCGGTTCTGTTCGCTTTCTGTTTAGAGCTAGGGAAGTAATAGTCCACCACGGCAGAGCCGCATTACCGCAGTAAGGCTAGATACTCTGAGAGGTCGCCCTGTTTAAGGCACAGGATGTCATTCACTCATCAGCACGGTATGCTAACACCTTAGTTAAAGCCTTGTATTCATCTTAGCTTCGGATCCCGTTCCATACGGTGGCAACAAGAGTTGCCGATAACCAGCAACTCTAGCGCATGTTCCAAAAGATCCTACTGGGCCCAACCAAACGACGATATGTGAACACAGCGGTTGGGTTTTATATGAGTACTCGCCTTAAAATTTTCTAGAAAATAGAACCACTTCGGTTCAGGTCCCGGGGTATAGCTAGCTGAACCCGCTCAACCCTATTGACCCTTATAAACTTGAAGATTGCCTGCAACAACAAAAAAAAAAAAAAAAAACCCTCCAAAAACCCAAAAATCAACTCAAATTTAATGTTTGTATGTAAGGTAGGATCATTTGGCATTATTGGTCCATATTTTTTTGGAGATAAAAATAACCGTCTTCTAACAGTGACGTCCGAGCGTTACGTAAATATGCTGACGACGTTTTTATTTAGATTTAAATTGGCCTTTTAGGTCTCCGAACTTAATAGCACCTCACTTTTTGTGGTGCATTAAGGTGCATTTAAGAAATCAAAGTTTGAATTGCTAAAGAGGTTCAGTGAATAGATCAGTTATTGCTTCATCGTGTCATAAATCATTTCTTGTTCAATCTTGAAAAGTGCATTGATGTGCATTTACGCTACACCTTCGGGGTCGGGCGAAAGGACGCGGAGACGGTGGGCGGAGGCTAACAAACTCACAATTTTCATATAGCCGCATTAAAAATATTATATTTTATTTAGGTTTTTCTAAATTCGGTGTATCGATGCGATCATACAGGAGATAACGTTTTTCGGTAACTATTTTCTACTTAAATGACATAAATTATACACCATTTTAAAGGTAAGGAAATAATCTATGTCTCTGCAGTAACGGATTTTTGAAATATGAGTCAAGTTAAGAGAAAATAGTATCTAAACATAACCGATTTTAGGGTGACTCACTCAAGGAAATATTAAAAACTAAATCCAAGTTTAAAAAACTATTACAGCAGAAGCCTAGATTTAAGTGTTGCTTTTATATAGTTTTTGAAAATTATCGATAACTTATACCGTTTTTGAGAAAAACATTATGCCCCGAACCCCAAATTGGATCCAATTTTCGCGGCGCGAATGGACTCTTAAAAGACGTAATTTTTAAAAGTAAGGATAAGTTGTATGTTACAGTAAATCCCAAAGAGTAGATTACAGTTAAGTGTAATGAAATGTTAGTTTTATTACACTTACAAATTTATTAAGCTATTAAAATGTAAAGTCAATTATGGGAAATCCTTTAGATAAGTATACGACATTTTTTATAACGCCTTTTTATAAATTTGTGTCATATGGTTCGCCCAAAAATAAATTACTCTATTGACCTTACTTATTATTTAAATTGTTAACTTCGCCCCTCTTTTAGCTAAAGAAAGTTCATGTCCTTAGTGTCTAGGAGGTCTATAAACATGTAAAAGTATTAAATATTAGACACCCTGTACATAATAGAATTACAATTAATGCAGATTAGTGCCGCTGATTTTTTTGCCTATAAATAAACTACTCAACAAAAAGATCGTACCATTTAATTTTTAGCTCCATTTTTAAACTGCTGTAACTTTTTTAAAAATTAACTTTTTTGAATATCTCGAACGAACTTTAAAACTTTAAAGAATTTAAGCTGTATTGCGTTTAGTTAGTAAGATAAATATTATTGTGATGTACAGGGTGATCAATAGAGTGCTGCAAAAAAACAAAAAATTCGAGTGTGTGGTGTGTTTTTTTGTTTTTTTTTTTTGGTCGTTATAATATGGGTTGTTACCAAGGTCATATCAATATCTTTAGAGGTTTATGCCAGTTTTTAAATTGAAGACCTCTGGCTTGCGATACATTTCTAAACGTTAAATTTTTGTTATCAATTCTTTAAAAAGCTATAACTGGAAAATGGATTGACGGATTTCAACGAGTGTTTCATATTCGGAAATCTCTTTTCATGTAGATTTTTTATGTCTTTAGCACTTCTCGATAGGTTATAATTTTATGAGTATACGGGGCCAATAAATACCAAAAACGTAGCTGATTTAAAAATTCCAAATATAGGGTAAAATATTAAACGCCAAAGGGACCATATGTGTGTGTTTCGTTTTAAAAATGGCCAAGTTAAAGTTTGTGTCAATATCTTGAAACGATTTCTACCGTTAATCGATTTATGCTGTTTAAGTGCCTGTAAACTTATTCAGCAAAAATGCGTCGTTATTATGGCATTAGGTCTGAATGGTAGGAATTCCAACAACGTCTTAAAATTTTAAACATTTTAAACATAAATTAGGGTATTTGGTGTTGTTGACCATGATATACGGAGTGATCAATAAAGTGCTTTCAAAAAATTTTAATGTTTTATTTTGTGCCATTTTGGATAGCAAAATGTTTTACTTATTAGAATAATATTGTTTTTTCGATATTCCTGGACGTTGTTGCAAGTCTTTATTATTAAAATCCTAGATAAATGTAAATTTCGGATTTCCCAGTAATCCATTTTACACATGTTTTAATAAACTTTAAAAATAAAACATTCTCATGACAATGACATTATTCCATCGTTGCTATAGAAACGTATCGCTGCTATAGATAAATTCAATGTATCAAGTAAACATTTTTTGTTTTTTATGGAGATAATTTGACTCTTTGAAAATGGCAAAACTAAGCTAAAATCAACTAAGAAATATAGTGCGGTAAGTTTTTGGACACCGAAATGTACTAAAAAGAATTTCAAGCCTAACAATTTTAATCTAAAACATGTTGCGCAAACAAGGACGTTCTGTACCTAATGTTGCGGTAATTATGGATACCATAATAAATTTGAAAGCACTTTGTTGATCACTCCGTATATTATGTTTTACAACACCAAATACTCTACTGTATGTTTAAAAATGTTTAAAACTTTAAGACGTTGTTGGAATTCCTACCATTCAGACCTAATGCCATAATAATGACGCATTTTTGTTGAATAAGTTTACAGGCACTTAAACAGCATAAATCGATTAACGGTCGAAATCGTTTCGAGATATTGACACAAACTTCAACTTGGCCATTTTTAAAACAGAACACACACATATGGTCCCTTTGGCGTTCAATAATTTACCCTATGTTTGGGGTTTCTAAATCAGCTACGTTTTTGGTATTTATTGGCCCCGTATACTCATAAAATTATAACCTATCGACAAGTGCTTGGGACATAACAAATCTACATGAAATTAGCTTTCCGAATATGAAACACTCGTTGAAATCCGTCGATCCATTTTCCAGTTATAGCTTTTTAAGGAATTAATTACCAAAATTTGACGTTTAGAAGTGTATCGCAAGCCAGAGGCCCTCAATTCAAAAACTGGCATAAACGTCTAGAGATATTTATATGACCTTGGTAAGGTATATTATGACGACCAAAAAAAAATTACCACTGAAATGGGACACACTCGATTTTTTTGTTTTTTTGCAGCACTCTTTTGAGTACCCTGCACATCATGATAATATTCATCTTACTAAAACTAAATGCAATGCAGGTTAAAGTAGAAGAAACGCGGTTTTAAAGTTCGTTTTAGATGTTTAAAAAAGTTAATTTTTAAAAAAGTTACAGCAGTTTGAAAATTGGTCTAAAAATTAAATGGTACGATCTTTTTGTTGAGCAGTTTAATAAAAAATCTATATTCTTACAATTTATATTTATACAAGGTTTCTAAACAACTAAATTAAGATATTTTTCTAACAATCAGTATTTAATGCTATTGACTTATTTATAGTTATAGAATCGTTTTAAAATAATTACTTACGCGCAGACGGTCCTAAGCGCGGACAAACATATTTGTTTATGTTAAGGTATTCAAATAAATTGTTGTGTGGTACGTTGAATCAAAGTGATGGATTTAGCACCGGTGAATATTTGTTTATACTAAATAATATTTGAAATCCCACATGGAATGGTAATGATTTTGGGGTAATATTTATATAAGGACCAAAAAATTATATTAAAAATATTTTAAAAATTTGCCCTTTGCAATTGTTTTAATTATTAAGCAAAATATGAATTGTTATTTATATAAGTTATATATATAACTATATTGGTTAAAGTATACAACTACAGCTATTTTTTTTTTGGTTTTTACTGGAAACTGAAGAAAATGTTACTATAAATTATGCTGGTGGTATTTACTTTATTTTTTGTAGAATATTAAATGTACTAGAAAAATTTACATATTGTCACAGAGTTTTAATGAAAACATGTAACGGCTCAGAAGTATTACTAATTTAATTTTGAAATTTTTTATTTTTAAAAAATCTACCCCTCACAATATTGCAATGCAAAAAATAGTACAAAACCACATATTTTTAAAAAAAATGCATCTAATCGCTTTTAGAATGCTTCGAAAAAAAATGTTTTTTAAGCAAAAGTCCTTTAGTTTTGGTAATAAAAACTTCTTTAAAAAACCATTTTGTTTGAGCTTTAAGGTCCTATATATTAAAACTGTTTAAAACCCTTATTTTTTTTAAAGCGGTAAGTTTAAAGGGCTGAAACTAGGTAGTGCTCGTCTATCCACACGCGTTTTAAACGTTTATATCTCACTTATCTTCCATTATACAGTAAATTAAAAAAAAAAGAAAATATTTGTAATTCAAAAAGCTACAATTTAATTCCTAAGTATTTTTTACGTATCTCCCTTAGTTTTCGAGTTATTTTCAAAAAAGTGTCATTTTTTATTGAAATTGTGAAATTCGATTTTCACTTGCAGCTTCATTTTTTTTAAATAAAGCAGTTTAAATTGTTACAATTAAGAATATATTTTTGATACAAAAATAAAGAAAATTGAAAAAAGGCTACGAATTATTTTAATTGGGGTGGTAATTGGGGGGTTGTTTTCGAAGATCTCTGCACTTAAAAAATTTTGGCCCAACCTTTTTTAATTATAACTTACTCTACTTTTATGATGTCCGCGGATGCGGTTAACAAGAGGACAAATAAACCAAAAATTGAAGGATACGAAAAAAAGTAATTCTTGATAAAAAAATCTGCTTGTCAAAAAAATATAAACTACAAAAACAAAAAATAGATTTTTATCATACAGTCTCAAAAATGCAAAAACGTAAAATCAAACAAAAGCAAACAGTTATTTATTGGACTTTTAACGTAAAATAATAAATAAAAAACTTGCTCCAAATTTACTTCTTAACCTGATTCCGAAATTAGTAAAAAAAAATTGAATTTAGGAAAAATTTTAAAAATCAACATTTTTGCAAGTACGCATTTTACTACTTTTACTTAAATAATACCTTTACATTACTAAACAATAATAAAAATAAATATACAATGAAAAAAATGTAAAATGTAAAACTACGACATTCGATCGCGAATACCTCAAGGAGTATGCATTTTACAAAAAAAATGCATTAAACATTTTTTGCTTAGTAATAATTTTTGTATCGATTTTTGTGGTCAAAATATACAAAAAATTCCACCCCCGAGATAGTTTAGCAACCACCCCCAAAGTAAAGGCATCCTTGGGCATGATATAGATTTTGATACTACTGTTCTTTTCCTGGACTAGAAATGGCTTTAAAGAAAGCCATTGAAATGAATAATAACAAAAAAAATGAAAACCTAAAAAAAATTGATAATATATTGATAAATATATTTTAAGTTAATAAAAACGTATAAAATAAACTGGATAATGTTGTCTGTAAAACTATTTAAAAAAAGGCCTATCTAAGAAAAAAAAATAACGAAAAAATTCAAAAAGAAGAATACAAAGTAAATTAAAATGTAAAATATATTCATCGCGATAGAAAAATATTTAAACTAGTGTAAAGGATCATAGAATATTAAAAATAAAAAGAACGAAAAACAAGGAAATTTGAGGACTCTGTGTAAAATAATATTATTTTATAGATCAAATCGGGATGAAATTAAACATGGTAAAAATAATGATACAAAAATATACTTATAAAATTAGCTAAAAACTTTAAAGACTTTATTGTGACATTTGGACTTTTAAAAAGCCATGCCTTTAAGCTTTTTGCTTAGTATTTTACGTAGTCCTAAACAAGTTGAAGGTAAAGAATAATTGTTAGGTAATTATTTATTATGTTTCAAAAAATTCAAAAAAAAAAAAAAAAAAAATAAGAGTAAGAGCAATTAATAAAATGTCTGAGCCTAGCAAGCGAGGCTTGAGAACATTAATCGTCAATTAATGTCCTCGTTAATAAATTTTGATATTTCAAGTTTTGCTTAAGATGAATTTTGGTTTTAGGCAATTAACCTAAAAAATATCGTAATGTTTAAATTAAAATGACTAGGTTATGTTAAGTAAAAAGTGTGTTATTATGTTCATTTAGTTGTCTACCCTAAAATCCTTTATTATTAGAAAATTATGCAATAACGACGGCTATTTATGAAGGGCTTTAATTAAGGTAATAATATTTATATATAAACAAATGAAAAGTTTTAAAAAATGTTTTGGGTTAAAAGCTTATCATAAATTAAACTCACTTAGTAAAAAAAACATTATTTTTAGTTAAAAGAGCAATACATCTTCATTTATATATTATGCCAAAATTACCTATTTATTGTGTTCTCTTGTATAGTTGTCAAAGAAACTGTTTTTCAAGGGGTTTGATGGATGACGAAGCCGATAAGTAAATTAATTTTAAAATATGTTTTGCGTCAGGTGTGCTCTCATAATAAAATATATTTTTTTAATATAATAGGCTAAGTTCTTTATTAACATCTCAAAGGAAAGCGGAGCTAGCGAATTGTTTTGTCACTTGGTCTTGCAGCAGATGATCAGCTAATATAACACGTGACATAATGATGAATGGATAAAATAAAGGAACGGTTTTAAGCAAAAGGGCCAAAAAATATCAGAGACGAACTTGGCTTATAATTCAGGCCTTAAAGTGTAATTTAAGCACTTAGAAAAAGTATACTGATGTTTGAAAGAACCCTGGAAAAAAGTTAATATTTCTTTCACTGATATTTTATTTTAATTCTTAACTTACAATTAGACTTTTTTTATTTAACTTTTTTAAAACTAATTATTGATTAATGTCTGGGCTAAATAAGCACTTCAACCCTTTATTCTTTATCATTCTTGCTGTACAAATTATTAATTTTATATTTAAACGCTTAGTAAATTACATGTCTGTTCGAATAGATTTTTAACAAAATATTACCTGCTGGCCACTAAAGGTTCCGTTGTTTTGGGCCCTATTAAAGGGCAGTGTTAAATATCAGCAAATATTATTATATACATGTTTATTATATATTCCTAAACTATAGAACAAGGAAAGAAAAATTTAGAAAAAAATATTACAATATTTTTGTAACATTTTTCCCTGATAAAATAAAATCTTTTAAAAAAATAGGTTTTCTACGGATATATATATATATATATATATATATATATATATATATATATATATATATATATATATATATATATATATATATATATATATATATATATATATATATATATATATATATATATATATATATATATATATATATATAAAAACATATATATATATATATATATATATATATATATATATATATATATATATATATATATATATATATATATATATATATATCTATACCTGATTCGAACTTACTGAAGAAAATTTAAATTTATGAAAAATTAAAAAAAAAATCAACATTTTTGCAAGTACCTACGCATTTTACTACTTTTACTTGATTATTACCTTTACATTACTAAACATTAATAAAAATAAATATACAATGGAAAAAATGCAAAATTGTTGATTTTTCGTAAATTCAAATTTTTCTCAGTAGCAATGAACTTAACAATGAGTTAAAGAGCCTTGGCGCATAAGGGGGGAAGGGGGTAATCGGCCTATTTACTTTTTAAAATCTCACTAAGCTAGGCTTGTTGAGACTAAAAAGACGTTATTTTTTTTGTTTTTAAAAAAATTTTAGTTTTGCTTGCTCCATATTAAAGGTCTTTGAAGCGCAAATATTTTTTTTTTAATTTTTAGCGGAAAATTTAATTTCTTTTATTGGCTTTAAACATTTTTAATATTTTTTTTCCAAAGCTATTGACCCACGTTATGGCTTTATAAACTTTTTCATAATTTTTGTAAGGGTCATAGGGGGTAAAAAATTCATAGCTAATTTTTTTTTGGTATTTGTCGATATTTAAAAAAAAAAACCTTTAATTTTATTATTATTATCTTTTTTTATGAGACGTTTAAATGATTTTTTGATTGAAAAGATTTAAGATAAATTGGTAAAGACGATTTTTTTATATATTTGCCTCTACTTTGTAGTACAAGTAGAGGCAAAGACACATTACATATACTTTTCTCATTATAACGTGGGTCAAAAGTCTTTGTTAAAAAAATGTTTAACATTTTTAAGCTAAAAAACATAGAATTTTTCCCTAAAAAATTTTTGTAAAAAATTGTTCTTCATCCTTGTGCTTGGTTTTATCACACGAACACTGTGAAATTGCATGAAATGTCCTTGAGCTACTCCAAACCCCATAAATGCTTGACTGGAAACTCACTCTAGAATGCGTGTGAAAATTATTATATATATATGCGTTGTTTCTTAAACCAAGAACATCTTTTTATTGCGATGCAATTTTTCACCCAAAAGTGCTGAGTATCAGTGCAAAAGTTTGATTTGAATTTCAAGCATGGCATTGCACACTGGTCCCAAAAAATAAAAAAGCTGAAATTACTCATATTTTGTCAAAGTTATTTTTACGCTAAAATATTTTGTATGTATGTAGAAGAATGACCCACCTATCTATATGTAAAATTTCAGGTGGATATAATAATGTACGCTCTTGTTACTTCTTTTCAAAGTTATACAAATTCTGGCAATATTTTTGACTTTATAGACATGTGTTTTGTGCGTAAAGTTTACGAATCCACAGAGCCTTGTTAAAAGAAATTGTTTTTTATTTAACTATAGCTAAAATATCTTGAAGATGGGTAGCTTATAATAAAATAGTTTTAAAGGTTCATCTTCTATAAATTTTTATATAACATATAATTTAATTTTCCCCTCTTTTATTAATAGATATCAAGTATTAGATCATTTTGTGTTGACCTACAAAAAAAGCCATACAAGTCCCAATGTCGATATAGTTATTTAGGTATTAAGGGTATTATAAGGATAATAACGCTTAAGGTCGATGGTGTGTTTCCCGAGGGCCTTTGGCCCGGGTATGTTGACCGGCGTTATTATCCTTAGTACCAGTGGTGCCTTCAACGTTTAATGTCCGACTAAATATTCTTTATATGAGAAAAATTTGAATGAATTTTGAATGTATTACTTTAAACCAAATCAAGTACTAGCATTTACCTGAAAAAATTGTCGTAACGTAATTGTGGTAACCATGGTTGTAAGTTATTTGTCAATAAGACAGCACATGAAAAATAGTTTTGCGATCGAGGCATGAAAATACCCATCTCCCCCAAGATATTTTAGTGAAAGCTGCTAAAGCTAAGCATGCGCTTGTGCCAGAAAAGCTAGGCGGTTTTACGAGAAAGAATATTTCCATTTTGAGGCCTGGCTGACGGAACACTGCATGGACCGTGTGGACGAAACCGTTTGGATGGCTTATTTTTAAGATTTGTCAGAGTCATATTCTCCAAATTCCCTTTGGACAAAGTTTTCAATGTTACGTAAAGAATTAATAGTTCATAAGAAGATAACAAGTAATGAAAAGTTGATTTCTCTGCAACAGTTCCTAGAGCAACTTGGAAAAAATTATCTGCCGAAAAAGTCGAAGGTTCTGACTCGCGAACAAGTATAACTTTTTTGAAAGAAGCGACTGAAAAATATTGGGCAGATAATGTTGCATTACTGATAGGTGTATTCGGAGATTGTAGAAGAGACGAGTTTGTGAAAATGAAATTTTCCGATGTGCGTGATATGATATAATTTTTTTAAACTTTTTTGTTTTTAAAAAAGAATAGATGGATATTTAAAGCAGTAAGTAATAAAATGTTAAAAATATATAGTCTCACCAATGTTAATTAAACTAAAACAGTAATTTTGTAGCAAAATTTTTTGTTAACTCTACCTGAATCTATCAGTTTAATGTAATACGCATGAATTGTATTGAACATGTTAAAAAACTAAATTTTAAGAAGGTATTCAGTATTGTTTATTTGGGCCATCTATCGAACTGCTTGTTTTTTAAAACAATTTTAAAACTTTTTTTTAATTTTTCACTCTTTGTATAATTTAACCCATTGTTAAGTTTATTGCTAACTTTACCAACAAGATCGTTACTCAGCCGTAGGGATTTTAAACATGTCTATGAAAACCTTTTTACCGGCCAAATCTCCTTAAATTATTTATATATTTATTGGTTTATTTATAATTTTGTCAGTTCATACATTTTTGACCGGCAGACCTTTTAGAGAGTTTATTATCAATAACTATGTTAACTTCTAGTTTTATACACAAAAGTTTGGTTTTATAGTTACTTTAGTTTGACAAAAGTAGGTTAAACCTCCATGCAGCTGTAAAATGTTGCTGGATTTCCCTAAAGATATATCTCTTTATTAGCAGCCCTTTTCTCATTTGAGAATACAACTTTGTAAAACCAAACAAAGCAAAACTTGTAAATACTTTATACAATATATAAAAAGTTTATTTAATTAAAAAAATATATATAAAACTATAATATAAAGTTAAAATGTAAAAGATAGATGGTTAGTCACGGTACAATGTGTGTCCGTTTATATAAATTTATCCAAAAGTTAAGAGGAGCACATCAGACTCTGTTCTAAAGAAAACAAAATAAATTTTTATTATACTTACCTAAAATTACTACATTTTCAACTGTGTATAAAATACAGTAAATCTGACATTTTCAGAACAGCGCACGGAATTCTTTTTTCCCGATCCCTCTTTCCGAGCGATTATACAAAAATCCATCCATGGAAACTGTTCATAACAACGATTTATTTATTAATGACATATTTTATTTTTTGTCAGTAAAATTTATGCCATTTTAAAAAAATGAATTTAGATTTGGAAAGAAATCCGAATATTCCCGATATTATATTACAACAAGCGGAAGAAGTGAGTGCAGATTTATTACCAGTGAAATTCAGGTTGAGATATGAACATGAATATCACATTTTTACCGAATGGGGCACTCAGAAAAGAATCAAAATTGTGAGTGACGATATTCTCTTAGTTTATTTTTTTAAAAAGCCAAATCTATGAAGTCATCCACTTTATGGAGTCAATTCTCCATGTTAAAGAGTTGTTTGGCAATAAAAGAAAATACTCAGTACCAATATCCAAAAACTATCGCTTTTTTGAAACGACAAGCTGTAGGATATGTACCAAAGAAATCCAAGGTTCTTACATCAGAACAAGTAACCAAATTTTTATGTGAAGCTTCAGATGAACAATATCTACTTGCAAAAGTAATTTTAGTGTTTGGCATCTTCGGCGCATGCCGCAGAGATGATTTAATACGTTTGAGTTTAGACGATGTGGAAGATAATGGGCGTTTCCTTGTCGTGTTCTTACAAGATGGAAAAACTCACAGGTCAAGAAGTATTACCATTACCAATGAAAATTGTAAATTCAATTCCAGTACACTTTACCGTAAATACGCAGATCTCCGCCCTTAAAATATGAAGAATAGAAGATTATTTGTTGCATACCGAAACCAAAGATGTTACGCTCAACATGTTGGGTGCCATATTATCAGTGGTATTTCAAATCTTGTTGCAAAATACTTAAAACTGAAAAATCACGAAGAATATACCGGACATGGGCTAAGGCGTTCTTCGGCTACCATGTTGGTAGAAAGCGGCGGTGATTTGCTCACTTTGAAAAGACACGGACAATGGCTTTCTTCCAATGTAGCAAAATGATATATAGAGGAGTTTATACAAAGAAAAATTGAAGTATCCCAAAAGTTGTTTGGGCCTTGTAACTTGGAAACTACAAAATCTGTAACAGTCAATCAAGAGAACCAAAACATACACGAACACTTCGCTTCAACATCTTTAGTTCAACAAAAAGAAATACAAAAGGGATTGAGCTTCAAGAAAAATACGAATTGTATAACAAATATAACCATTAATCATAACGGTTCCGTCCAAAATTAATTTTCTTAGATTTTATTAGCTTGTAATTTTTTTTTTGTTAATTTGTTTTACTGTTTTAAAAATAAAAATAAATAATCGCAATTTTCTTAAATCACTTTTTGCGATGTTTTTTGTTTTTTTTTTGTTTTCAGGTACCTAAGTATAATAAAAAATATCATTTATTACACGTCCTGAAATGGAATTTTACGTTTTTGCATGACTTCCCGTGTGAGGCGCTGCCGAAAATTTGTCACGCCCACGGAAAAATCGTCATTTCCGTACTGGTAATGAAATATACTATTTTAGTAAAATCTTTACAAAATACTAACATTATGTTTGTTATTTTGATATCGAAAATGCGGCCTATTGCTTAAGTAGATTTAGAAGCAATATTTTTACGCCACTATGGTGAATAGAACGAAAACAAATAGAAAAAAACCCATTTGAAATAATTAATTATAGATTTTTGTAATACAATGTTTTAAATTGGATAATTGCCTTTTTTTAATGAATAGGTCCAAAGTTACTTAAGAAAGCTGACGATAAAAATTATTTATTGAGTTAGATTGCCTGGTATAATTTCTTTAATTTCTGGAAAGTTAAAGCAGCTTCTGCATCATTTTTATCTTTGAGTTTTAGAATTCCTTAAATTATTTTTATTATTACACATTTTGGGCTTTACAATTAAATTAATATTTTTTAAACAATAAAGCTAACCAATCTTGATATTCGTCAAAGTTTTGTATTTGTAAATTACAAATTAGTTCCTGGCAATAAAAAAATAACTTGTGTATGGTACGGGTGCGGGTACTAGGACATTAAGGGAAAGAAGGCAACGAAAAAGCGGATGAGCTAGCGAGACAGGGATCATCCACACCATACTTTGGGCCAGAACCTGCCCTTGGAGTGACCAAAACCACAGCACGAGGGAAAACCAGGGAATGGATCCGAAACAAACACGAAGAATACTGGGGAAACCTCAGTAGAATACGACATGGAAAAAGCTTCATAAGGGGCCCATCCAAAAGAACGAAGGAAGAAGTACTCAGACGAAGTAGGAAAAGACATCGCATAACTGTAGGGTTGCTAACAGGGCATGATAACCTAAGAGGACACCTACCCAAGATGGGCTCATACAATGGGGACCCAAGTTGCAGAATGTACGACGAGGGTGAAGAAACAGCCTACCATATCCTGTGCGAATGTAAAGCATTGAATCACAAAAGACAGGCATTATTTGGGCAACTGGAAATGAGCGCACAGAAATATATCAACCAACCAGTCTCGGGGTTATACAGACAGATTTTAAATACAATTAATACCATAATGTACAATCTGGGTTGGGAAATCTAGGGCCCGGTAGTGCGCCAGATCAAGTGCCGGCCTAACGAACTTATCAGTATGTATATTACACCAAAGGTTTTAGCGAATTTTCCTATCTATCATAATTTCGTTATCGTTTCACATAGATGTATGAGATTTGGTGTTTAAATTTACATAAGTATTATAACTATCTGTAAAAAAAAATAAAAAAAGTTACGTTAAGTGGTTTGGATTTTGAAAATTGCCCATTTTAATACTGACTAACTGACTCACTTATTGAATTCGAAATTATGGGGCACTTCCCGAAGAAGAAGAAACTTGATTTAAAATGCAAGTAGGGTTTAGGATACAAGTAAAAGAAAAATTTGCACACTTTTATACAGAACTTACTGAAATTATATTAAGAAACACATTTAAAATTATCAATTTAGGCAGGATATTATTTTAATCCTTTAAGTCGGGAAAAAAAACAAGTCCTACCAAAAACACTTATGTAAAATAGGGCCAAATTTCTATACGAAAATCCCGATATCGCAAAAAGTACTCATATTTTAAATCAGGAAAAGTTCTTTTAAATTGACAAGTTTTGGTATGTTACTGTGATTACAAATAGATCAGTACACACCTGCCAGGTCAAAAAAGAACTTGGTCTAATTTTAGAACTGAAGTACTTTTTAGGAAGCCAAATTTTTAGACAGAAACTTTGCCCTTATTTTACATGAGTGTTTTCCGTATGATCAGTATTTCTTCACATTCCTTGCAGTGTATTAGAAATAATTTAAGAAATTATAAAACTGCACTTTTATATAGCTGATATCTATAGAAATCCTAAAAGTACAATAAATTAATGTACGTCTTTTCTGAAAAATATATTATTACATTTTAAATGTGGGTAAAATTTATCATTGTTTCGAGAAATTTTACCATAAATTTACTTAAGTTAGAAAGTAGGAGCCTCGATCTGCTTTGTTATATAACTTTACATTTGATTTAAAATAACCTATTTTAGGGTCAAAATAATTTTGAATTCGATTAGTACTTTAATTAATTCAAAGTTTTGTAATCCAGATTGTGTTGGGAGCTCAGGTGTCAGACATTGATTTATCACATCATCTTCTGGTGTATTTAAATTTTAGCCCATATTTTGATTCGCTTAATTATAATTTTATTTGTAAACAATTATAAAAAGTAAAAAATAACAGTATTTTACTTCGACTAAAACTTACCGCTTTAATTCCTAATAAGTTAATTCGAATTTACTTCTCTTGTAAAGTTTTAGGAAAAATTCTACCCAGAAACACCTAATGAAGCCAAATTGAAAAAGAATCACAACTAAAAACTTTTGTTGGGTCGATGCCAGCATTCGCTTGACATGAATGGAAAGCGAATAAAAAAAGTAAACAGGAAAAAGTGTCTCATTATAAAAATAAACATAAAAAATTTATACCTGTTATAGTAAAGAAAAATTTTATATTTAACCTTTTCGTATATTTTTGGATGTAAAGAAAGGTATTAACACGGATAAAATTGTTTTTAATATTGTCTATTACAGTTTTTTTTCTAAATAATTTTATAACATTTTTTTTTAATTAAAACTTTTTTTTACCAAGAACTATATTTGTGGCTACTTATGCAGTAAGTGCAATCAGAACTATTGATATACAAAAAATTGTATTTGTAGTTTAAATATTAAAAACAGGAATCTACTAAATATAGATTAAAAATATTACTGGGTGTATGGTAAAGTACTATAAATAACATTTTTTGAAAAATTCCAAAACATTTTTAGAATATTGTTTATAGATACAAAAAATTAAATTTTTTGTATCTATATCTTTAAACCTATTCACTTACGTTGACAGAATACTATACATGAAGCATTTTATTTTTTCCAATTTTCTCTAAAAAAGTAACTAAATTACACAGGCCAACATTTAATATACGCGGGAACGCCGAAAGCAGCTAGGTGCTACTAGGGTTTTTGGGGTCGCTGATTACGATAACAGAATCGGTTAACCTCCATCATGTCAGTTTCAAGGTCATTTGAAGGTCAAGTAAAAAATTTATCGGAAAAATCTGGAAAAATGCATGCATATGTTTTTAAGGTCGCTGAATTCAAATACGGCATTTATTTACATCTATCCCAGACATCATCCAAGGTGACAAGTTTTCTTTTATTTAACTACTAAATTTTTAAACAATAATAAAACAATTTGGCAAATTGTATTTTCTCTTTTTATACAGACTAATTGAAAATAAATACTTAAAGTTAAAAAAGAATAGTTTCTTTAAACTTTACTAAAAAATTTAGAGATGTAGAAAATAAACAATAGATTATTATTTTACTTAAAATTTCCAGTTTCGTAAAAAAACCGAGACTAAGGGTTTTATACCACTCTAGCAAAGTTACTTTATTTGTATTATACAGTGTAACAGACACATTACTTAATATTTTTTCTCGCGCATTTCTTAAGCCATAATCCTACCAAAACACTTTTGTAAAATAGGGGCCAAATTTTTATACAAAAATCCCGACATCGCAAAAAGTACTCATATTTTAAATTAGGACAAGTTCTTTTTTTGATTGGTTAAGTTGTGGACTCTCATTACAGATAGATCAGTACACACCTGCCAGGTCAAAAAAGGACTTGGTCTAATTTTAGAACTGAGTACTTTTTAGGAAGCCAAATTTTTAGACAGAAACTTGGCCCTTATTTTACATGAGTGTTTTTGGTATAATCAGTATTTCTTCACATTGCTTGCAGTGTATTAGAAATAATTTAAGAAATTATAAAACTGCACTTTTCATAGCTTATACAATAAATTAATAAACGTCTTTTCTGTAAAATATATTATTGAATTTTAAATATGTTAAATTATATTGTAGAAATTTTCATAAATTTACTGTTAAAATAGCCGATCTGCTTTGTTAAACTTACATTTGATTTAAAATACCATTAGGCAAAATATTCAATTCGTTATATTTAATTAATTTAAATTTGTAATCCAGATTGTGTTGGGAGCTCGGTCAAGACATTTCTTATCTTCGGACATTCATTTAAAACAATTATATAAAAGCTATTTATTGTTAAAACTTCCGTTATTTCAAATAAGTTAATCCGAATTTACTTCTCTTGTAAAGTTTTAGAAAAAATTCCACCCAGAAACACCTAATAAAGCCAAATTGGAAGAGAATCACAACTCTGAAATTTTGTTGGGTCGATGCCAGTATTCGCTTGACATGAATGGAAAGCGAATAAAAAAAGTAAACAGGAAAAAGTTTCTCATTATAAAAAAAAAACAGCAATAATATCAGACATTTATACCTGTTATAGTAAAGAAATATTTTTTTTCGACCTTTTTTATATTTCTTTGGATATAAAAAAGGTATTAACATAGGTACAATAATTTTAAGTAAAGTCTATTTTAATTTTGTTTTCTTTGTTAATTTCATAAGCATTACTTTCCTTTTTTTTACCAAAAACTGTAGGTGTCGCTACTTATACAGTAAGCGCAAGCAGAACTATTAATGTTTTGCAAAAAAATGTATTGGTGGTTTAAATATTAAAAACCGGAATCTACTTTATTGTGGATGGGATATAATGGTCGACGTGGACCAACTATAGTAAAGTTATTAAAATAACATTTTTCAGAAAAGATTGTTATTAATTTTTTTGTATTTGTATCTTCTTACTTATTTACTTACGTTGACACAATACCATACATACAGCATTTGATTTTTTTAATTATCTTCAAAATATTAACGAAATTACCTAACCTATAACTCACTGTTACTTTAATACATAACTGTTTTTGTTAAAATAATAAAAATCCTTTTAACAATTTTACTAATAAATTTACCTACCCAATAATTCTTAAACGACGACCAAAAAGTTTTGCAAATGGTATTTTCTCTTTTACAAAATAGTTCAAAATAAAAATAATAATTTTAAAACTTACAACAAAAATTAAAAAAATTAAATTAAAAGCAATTTAAGTAACAAATATATTAACAAAAATTTAAAATCTCTAGACATTAATTATTGTTAATAAAGTGTGGAAAATTACCAATAAATTATTATATTACTAAAAATTATTGGTTTCGAAAAAACACAGCACAAACTTAGCGTTTCATACCATTATTGTAAAGTTATTTTTTTTGGTATTATTAAATTGTAAATATGTTCTTTAGTTTTGTAGCAGATTTATGTTTTGCTATGTTTTTGTTGGGATTACTAGCCTAATTTTTTTTAATAAAATGGGACCACTTCTTTTGCTTTCGGGGTACAACGAACTGAGCAGATCGCCTGAAATAAAAAAAATAAAAATCCCCCAAAAAACTTAAAAAATACTAATCTCTAATAAAAAAACAAAATAGAAATTATAACTGTGGTTAACTTATCTAAAAAAGATTTAACAGATACCGAAATTTTGCAATTACACTCAAAACAGTTCCCATGCTTGATATTATTTCGTGCATTAATGAAACATGTCAAAACTTATCAATAGAACACCAACATAAATTAAGAATTATAATTAAAAATTGCTTTGAAAATATCTTTTAAAATTAAATAAAATTAATCAAATATTAAACAACAGCATTACCAGTATTAAAAAGAGACAATACTATAAAAATTATTTCGGGAGATAAAGGTAATGCAACAGTAATAACAGACTATGATATGTATAATAATAAAATAATGTCTCTTTTAAATAATGGTAATTATACAAAAATAAACAATGATCCAACTAAATCTATTGATAGAAAAATATGTAACATTAAAAAACATAAAACAGCTTTACAGATAGAAAATGATTTACACATAGGTACACCCATGGAGTACCAAAAATACACAAACCTGATATACCATTACGTCCTATACTTAGTTGTATAAACTTACCTACACATCCATTAGCAAAATTTCTACTTACTATTTTAGATCCTTCAGTAAACGATACTACTGACTCATCCATAAGAAATTCCCAAAATTAACACACATTGACATAGACACAAATAACACCTTGGTAAGTTTTAATGTTGTTAGTTTCTTTACAAATGTTCCTGTTGATAGAAAAGTACATATTGTTAGAAATAAATTAGAAAATGATGTCGATCTTGGCAAAAGAACCAAACTTAACAAGAACTCTGTTCTTGAATTTATTACCGTTAGCGTAAAAAAACATATTTCTAATATAACACTGACTTTTATAAACAAACTTTTGGCATAGCCATGGGTTTACCTTTATCACCATTATTAAATAATATTTTTATGGAAAATTTTAAATTTATATTGTAGAAAATTATCATTATAAAACTTTAGTTTGGTGGAAATATTTGAATAATATTTTTTTTTATCATCCTGACAAACATTGTCTAAATAATTTTTAAAAACACAATAATACACAATAACCCACTATTTATTTCACTTTAAAAAAATACTCACAACTTCTTTTTTTTAGATATTCTAATAAAA
>JAHBCN010004186.1:0-66471 GCA_019359885.1 Listronotus oregonensis | reverse complement strand
TATTTTTTATTGTTTGGTTTCCCTGCGATTTAATTTATACAAAGCAACTGTATTTCCTCTTAGGCATGTTTTTTTTGTGTCCTTTTTGTGTTTTCCAAAACGTTAATGTAAATATTTAGTTAAAAACGGAATGTAAAATAGATTTAATAATGGAAACAATTTTAAAGTGTAAAAAAAAAAAAAATCGAAAAATTGTTAACATTCGCCCCATTTTTATAAGGACGACAGGCAGGGGGTATTGATTGGTATACTGCCAATTTTTTCACTTTCGTTTAACCGGAAGTAAACCCTACATTTTTAATTTTAAATAGCAACCGTATTTTTTTAGCCTACCCGATCCACCTAAAATTATTTTTCCTACGAGCGTGCGGAAAAACACGCTTTGAGTGTGAAAATTGCACTTTTCCGCACGGCGTGCGGAAAAGTAATTTACTCACGCCTTGAGGAAAAGTTAAATATCAAAAAATTTTTGGTAAGCACGATTTATATGTATTTTGGTAATTGTGGGCTATTTCATGCAATAAAAGAAGCCATTGCAAGTTTTGGTTTATTCTCTTTTTGTTTTTTACTTCGTACTTTTCAATATTTCAACTTAAACAAAAAAAAACATTTTTTAATTACCCTTAAATAATAATAAATGATTATGACAAGTCAAGCAACAATATGTAATCGGTGATTTTAAAACAAGGTCAGATTTTTTCTTCGTTTCCATAGGGAACAAGCAAGTGTGCAAATGAATTTCAAAAAACAAGCATTTTTAAGAAAAGGCGTCATAGTATCTTTTTTTAATTAAATAAAAATCCGACAAAAATAATTATTTAAAATGGAAAGTTCCAGGGTTTCCAGATTCTATCCGGGATGCCAAAATACCGAAAAGTTTGTTTATTCCCCGAAAATCCCCGGGGAAAAATATGAGAATCAATATAGTCGGTTCAAAACTGGTGCTCCAGAAAAGGGGACAAAAAGTATTAAAGAAGAAGTGTTCTTGGCCTATTTTGGGTTTGCAAAAAACATATTAAACCTAATTACTTTGGAGGAAACCCATGTTAAAATGTGTCCTCAAAGTGAAAAGGAACCTTGATACCCCCCAAATAAAAACTTTCAGCAAAGGGGTTTAAAAATTCATGAAGAAGCACCTGATAATATTTACTTTTAAAAAAGTTGATACAATTTTTGGATTAGCCTTTGCTTGAGGAGGTGAACTTACAAAAATGATTGATAACATACGGGGATAATAAAAAATTTGATAGTGGTGAAAATTCCTGACAGTAAAAATAACACTTCCAAATCTTTGTAGTGTCCGATGAAACAAATAAGGACTTTATCTGCATAGTGTCCGTAAATATGCAAATTTGCGAAAAACCACATACCCCACACAGACGTTTTTTTGTCCAGTATAAACAAGGAGCATGCAGTACGCAATGTGTGGGAATAAATTCAAAGGTAAAAGGCCTTCAAAAATTGCTGCATACCTAAAATTAAAAAATCCAGAAGAGTACACTGGACATAGTTTTCGTCGATCCTCTGCGACTATGTTAGCGGATTCTGGAGAAGGAATTACCAATGTCAAGAGACTTGGGGGCTGGAAATCAACGGCTGTAGCTGAGAGCTACATTGATGAATCACAAATCAGAAAAGGATATGTCGAATAAAATATTGACCATGAACAACTCCCCCCTGAGCTAAGTCCAACCTTCATCAAGCCGTACAATAAGCGCTTCCATAAGCCACCCGCTAAATGAAATTACAGGTTCTGCAATTAATTTACAATATGCTAATAACTGTTCTTTTGTTGTAAATTTTATCAACAAATAATTCCCATTTATAAATATGTTGTAGTAGTTCTTTCAGATTAAACATAATTTAAAAAATAATCATTGCTTTAATATTGGTATTATCTGACGCTCGTAGGAAAAATTTTGTTCATAACGCTTGCGCAAAGTGACTTTTCCGCATTTGACTGCTTACCCGAACTCCGCTTCGCGTCATTCGGGCAACGGCAGTCGCGTGCGGAAAAGTATCACTTTGCGCACTTGATAGGAAAATAACTATTTCAACCATGTATCATACTTGTCACTTGATTTCAAAATGGCTGTCAAAATCGATTTTTTTCCCAAAATTTTAGTAGGCCATGATGTGACAATTACAAATTATCAGCATGTAAAAGGCATTGAGATGTGAAGAATAAGGAGTAAAAATAGTTGTGAATTTGCAATTTTTATTTAATTAATAAGAGTTAGGAATAGAGGTTAATTTTTAAAATTTAAGAAATTCATTTTTTTATGCTTAATATCTCAAAATGCAAAAAGGAATCTCCAATTTTTATTTAATGTAACTTAGATCAAACATTTACTATTTCATATAATTTATCACAACTAGTATGAAAAACTGATTTTTTTATTAAAACCGCAAAATTATATAGTATCACAACTTTAGCAAGAACGAAAACGAAAGGGGGAAGAATGAAAAGAAATTTTTAACTAAAGATATATCTTTATTTATTTTATATATCTATTTTATAAATCATTGTACAGGATGTTTAAAACAAGTTGGCACTATTTCTGTCCTCCTTGCTATTAGATAACTTTTAAATTAATTTTCTAGTATGGTGACTATGAGGCAATGAGATATGGAATTAAAAAATCCAGCAATTTTTAAGTTCGTGATATTCATCAAGACATATTGTTGTTCAACTGAATACCCTAATTTTTAATTCAGTTTTGACAGCGATGTTAATTCCTAGCATTTGGCTATTTATACCCCTACACAAAAATATAGTGTTTTATAAGGTCACCTTCCTTAAATTTGACAATTAACTGAGCAAAAACGATTCAAATAATACCAAAGTTTTTTTTCCAACTCTACTCTTCCAAAAATAAAGTTATGTGAAAAAAAAGTAAAGTAAAAAGGTGAAACACTGCTTTCTTTATAGATTATAGATTTTAAAATCAATTGTATTGATTGCAAAGAAAATGTAAAGGGTTTATACACAAAAGGGTGCGGGTAGCTGTATCCCGAGAACTATAAGAGTATTTTTTAAAATGTAAGTCTGTATACACTGGGCTTTTGTAACAATATTTTTCGATGAATCCGATACTTTTTCCAGTAAAATACATTCTTTTTTGGAAGTTTTTTAAGCGGAAATAAAAGGAAATTTAGTAACTTTTTTAATTTTTCGATAGAGAAATCAAACCCTTCCAGATCTTCAGTCACTAACTTTCTGTTACGATTTTTGTCTGGCAAAGAAAGTCGAGTTGATGGATTACTTTGCATTCTTTCATGATTCTCTTTTCTAATTTTCCTTATAGTTATCTCCGCATACCGCATACATTGCAGCTCGACCCCTGCCATTTTTTAATGGCAGTTTAAATCCGTTATTTCGTGCTCCTTATCGCAAACCCTTATTATATTAGCAACTACCTCTCTAGCCTGGCTATGAAGAACTTTTCTTTTTGAAAACTTATTTAAATTAATCACAAATTACCGGTTATCATTAACCACCAGTTATCTGAAAACTGATTACAAATAGCTACTTGCGAGTTAATATTTCTTTTTGCTAATTTTCTATGAAACATTGGCGAATGTAATTTATTTATAATGTTGAAATGTAGTTTATTTGTTAAAAGAACCCCTAAAGTTTTAGAATCTTTTAATTTTAATATATTGTGAATTATTGCTGATTATTATTTTTAAATATTCTAAACACGTTTTCTTTTAAAATCCCTTTTGACAAATTAAGCTTCTGCACTAAAATTTATTTAATTTTTGTAATCAAAACAATTCTAATTATTCCGTTAGCCAATATCCATATAAAAATTGTTTTTGAAGATTGTATTCAGCAAAACGATATTATTAGATAAGAAAGAATCTAGTGCAAAAAGACCAGAATACCTAAATTTAATTTAAATAAAGAAAGGTTCATTTGGTTTGAGAAACTTTGTTGAATATTAAAAATCGTTTTTATTTCAAACATATTTTAAAAACATATAATAAATTATAGGATAATCGACTTAAAATAAGTGATTGTCAAGTTATCTCATTCTCCCAGAAACGAGTAGTATCACTTGGTCCCATCAGATAGCTTTCAAAAAGTTAAGATAAAAAAGTGAAATTCGCTTTTTCTATTTCAAGCCGTTTTTGCTTGGAAAGCAGCCATAGTGACTGAAATGTTGATTTTCAAGTGTCATTATCTCGAAAAATGTTAAATATTGATAGAGTATTTTACACAAAATTAGAATTGGTCATATAAATTAAAATCGAAAAGTATATAGGAAGCCACATTAAAAAAAAAAATTTTAAGGTCGTAGCGTATTTTTTTAAAACCCCATTTATTTAAATTATTTTGTAAGACATACCATTTCTTTAAAACTTTGTTATAAAAGTTTTTTTCTAAAGTCGAAGTTACCGAGATATCATCACTAAATGGACACTCGTGTTAGGTATTTATAATCAAGAAAGATAGAAGTTTGTGTAAAGGGTATATTATTCAAACCTAATTTAAATATATTAGGTGTATATGATTATATTTATAATCAGTATGTAAAATCAACCCTGACACGCCGTTAATGTCCGTCGAAATCTCAATAAAAAAATAATAAACCATTCGACATCAGCCTAGCAAGTAAAAAGAATTAGACGACCAAATTAAATTACATATTACGCATGCCATCTTAATATAAAAAGTAAGCTGACCGAACCATTCGAGACGGTTTGCAGCATTGTCAAATCCAAACAGCATTCCCAATAGTCTAAATTCGGTTAAAGAAAAATTATTGATAGAACTATAAAAAAATATTAGTTTTTATACTAAAGGACATATAAAACACAAAGATACACTAATATTTAAGCATTAAAGTGCTTAAAACGTAAATAATAAATTAAAGGTATTCATAATTTGGAACAACCTTTTTTTTTTTTTTTGTAACAAATATGGCATTCCTTAAATTCCTTTTTCCCTATCTTCCTATCGGGTCCAACTTTACATATCTACATTTCTCTAATAATTTTTTATTTACCTTTGTGTTATGTTTAATTATTAATTAAATTTCTTTGATTTGTACCAAAAAATTGTTTTTTCATTTTATGGATCTCTTGATATGTTTAACTTTTTGTTATCCCTATGATGGGGTATTACACTGCCCGGCAATTATTGTTACCTGTACTATATACTTATAAACCAATATACTGTTACATTGACAAATTTGAACCAAAAAAGAGAGAAAGCATATTCGACGTCCATTAAAAACGTATATGTCCATTTCTAGATGGAGTCAGCATTTTGCGCATGCTTTAAGAGCACTTTTTTAATTGGAAAGTTTAGACGATCGATAACCCTTGTGATGACCAACCAATGGATGTTAGAATTTCCTCATGCGTAGTTGGAAGCCTCCATCGTGAAATGGATTTTGGAAAAAATATATTATGTTTGGTAGTCTATCTCTTTTGTTGGCTTAAAATATCATTACACAGCTTATGAGACGTTATCAGTATATTGGTTTTTAAGTATATGCCTTCTTATACTTATTATAAGGATTTCCCCCTCAATCTAGATATGTATAATTTTGCGTTTTTTGGGAGAAAGATTAGTTGTACATACCAATTTTAATAAATTTTTGAAATAGAAAAAAGTTTGATCCAAAGTTCATTAAAAAAAAATTAAAAAATTTTAAAAAAAATTTAAACCCTTTTCTCCTACTAACTATTATTAATTAGAAAAAAAAGTTATAAAATCACAAAATTTTTACCCCCATTCTTCACATCTAAAAAGTTTTTAAAAGTTGATAGCTTGTAATTATCACGTCATGGCCTACAAAAAATTTTGGGGAAAAAAGATCGATTTTGCAGCCATTTTGAAATAAAATGACAAGTGTGACATTTTTTTTCCAAAAAAGAGTATTGAGGGGATCAGGTAGACTAGAAATAAAAAAAAGGGTGTTATTAAAAATTTTAAATTTAAGGGGCCCTTCCCGTTAAACCGTAAGAAAAAAATTGGGTTTTTATTTAGTGATTTAAAGCGTGTCCTTATGACAGGTGCATCGCCAAATTTTTAAAAAAATTAATTCCCCAATAAATAAAAAAGTTAGGGTTTTTACATGTACGCTGTGTCACCTGGTATAAAAAAAAAAGATAAGATTATTAAACATACGGGGACAAATTTAAAAAGGAGGGTTTTTTTTCTCTATTTTCTAGTGATAAAAAAAAAAATACAAGAAACCCTTTCCATAATAAATATTCATCCCTGGGGGGAAAATGTTTTCCAAAAAAACGAACCCCGAACAAAAAAGTTGCTTAAATGTCACGACAGACAAACACGTAAAAAACACGTGGATTTAAACGTGGCCAACGTGTATATATCTGGGGGTTTTTTTTAAAAACTTCAAATAATTCGGTTTAGTTTGGCATCCTTGCAATAAGTTTTACGATCTCGGTGAATAGAGTTATTTATGTCAAAAAAATTTTTTAAAAAAAAACAGAATGAGTTGTAAATTATAAACCAGTAATGAATTGAATGATTAGACAAGGTGTCAAGAAAAGGTTTAATTATATATTTTCTTGTTCGTAATCTAGATCCTCAAAGAGCCTTTTTTAACCTTGGAAGGTTTTTTATTGTTGTTGTTTGTTTGTTTTTTTTTGTCATATACGGGTTTTTAATTAAATATTAAAAGTCAAAGGGGAGAGGATGTTTTCTTTATTAATTTTAGAAATAAAGGAAAAATTATGATGAAAAAACCTTTTAAAACATTCATTTGTGGTTAAAAATATGCAAGGTGATTTATTATAAACCAAAAAAAAATCTATAAATTGTTAAAAAATTTTTAAAAATAACTTGGTTTTAGTCGAAATAAAAAAATCTTTAAAAAAAACAAACGGGGAGCTTTTTTTTCGTCCTTTAAAATAAAAAAATGAAAAAAGAAAAAAATTTAAAAATTTTTTTTTTGATTTTTAAAAAGTAAAATAGCTTTTTAAAAGGGGTTTTCTCTGTTTATTGTATCCCTTAAAAAAAGGGCCCCTTTTAAAGATTTTAAAAAAACTACATTCGATATGTCAGCCTTAATAATTTTGGAATTATTATAAAGTTTTATAGTAAAATGGAATTTTTTTTCCTCTATTCAAAAAAAAGAGTTTAAAAAAAGGGGCCACATTTGATATGCCCCAGTTTAAAGGGGGGTTTAAAAAAAATATATCTCTTTTTTTTTCCCCCGGGGGTTTTAGATTCCTGATAGTAAAATGGCATTTTAACTAAAACACCCTGTATATTGTAAAAAATCAAAAAAAGTTGATTTAAAGAGTTTTAAAAAAAATGCCACATTTGGTGTGTCTATCTTTAATAGTTTTAAAATATGGATCTCTTTTCCCCGGGAGCAGTCTAGATTTACTACGGGGGGGAAACCCCTTTTGGGTTTTTTTTTGCCTAATATCCCATTATCTTTTATCCCCAATTTTCCCTTGGGCTTTTTCCTTCCACAAAACCTGTTTTAACCCCGAGACTGGTTGGTTGATATATTCCTGTGGCTTTATTTTCGGTTGCCAAAAGAATGCCTGTGTTTTGTGATTCAGGGTTTTCATTTCCCAGAATAAGGTATAACAAAATTTATGATTTCATCGTAGCAGGCTTTTTTAGTTCTATTTAATATTAACTTAAATTAAAGTAAAAAAAATTTTAAAAAAAAACATTAATAAAATAAACAAATTCATCAACTCTTTTAAACGACAAACGCTAAAAACTAAGAAGGAAAGCTAAAAAAAATTTAAAAATAAAGTAAATGTTCAAATAAGCCACCGTTTTCTCAAACGCATAACTCGCATCGTCTTAGCACTGCCCCCCAAATTTCTAATCATTTACGGAGTAAAAAGGTATTAATAGTTTCTTTTGAGCTTTTAATTGCTCCATGTTTTTATAGGACTTAAGGGGACTTGATTTTTTTTGGGGGCACATACAAAAAAAAAAAAAAGGCGTTAGATCAGGAGATTTCGCAGGCCATCTTACTGGTCCCTGGTTACCACTGGTTAGGGGGAAAAATTATTATTTAAAAAAATTTTCTATGATTTGTTCATTATTTTGGGGTCCACCGTCCCCGGAAAAAATGTTTTGAATATTGGCTAGTGGAAGTTTCATTATTTGTTTAGCAACATTATTTTTAAGAAGGATCAAATATCTCTGCGAATTTAGATTTTCATTAAAAACAAAAAGGGATCAATCGGGGGACCAAAAACACCTAGCCAGACATTAAACCCCCCTCTAACTTGGTCCCCAATTTTAAGAACTAGGTGTGGATTTACATCTGACCAAAAAAACGCTTTTTTTTGTTTAAAAAAAATCCACAGTTAGAAAAAGGGCTCTCATCCAACCAGGGCTTTCATATAAAAATTTGGTATCTCTAAGTCAGTAAAGACTCCCCTTTCCCCAAAATTATATATTTATATATATATATATATATATATATATATATATATATATATATATATATATATATATATATACAGTATGTCCACGGATAAGGTGTTGAAGGAGAAAACTTTTTTTTTTTTAATCAAAAAATATTTTTATAAAAAAATTTTGCTATTTTAAAAAAAAAGATTGGGATAAAAACATTTAACATATTTTATAGGGGGGGGTTTTTTAGAAATTAAAAATTTAAAAAAGATACAAGTAAAGTGCATTTATTCGAGAAGATATGGAAATAAGTCACTAGGAAAAGTTGTTCAAAAATTAAGGGGGGGGGCTCTAATACCAATTTTCAAAAAAAACGGGCCACTTTTTTTTTATTTCTGATTAAATTTTTTTTTTAAATCGTGGCATTTTTGGGGTACGATAAAAAATTTTTTTAGGGCCCCCCTAAAAAAAAAACAATTATATTTAAAAAACTGGCCCCCAGGAGGTCACTGGACTGGCCTTGTCTCCCAATTTGGAATTAGTAAATTGATATTAAAATAATGTTCATCACAGATTAATAAAAGCGGGCCCGATTTTGTTGAAAATTGGTATAAGGAACTACCCACTTTTGAAAAATTTTCCCCGTAATTTTAAAAAAACACTTTTTTAAAATTTAAATTTTCTAAATTTTTTATAAAAAAATTTTTAAATGTTTTTTCATTAAAATGGAAAATTTTTTTTCAAAGTAGCTTCTTTAAAAAAAATTAAAAAAAATTAAAAAATTTTTTTAAATTTCCTTTTCCCTGGAAAACCCAAATATGTAAAAACAAAAAAGGTCAACCCCGGGGACCAAAAAAACCTAGCCAGACATTAAACCCCCCTCAAACGGCCAAAATTCACGAACAGGTGGGGTTTTTCATCTGACCAGAAAATCGCTTTTTTTTTTGATTAAAAGTCCACAGTTAGTAAATCGACTCTCATCCAACCAGAGGACTTTCATATAAAAATTTGGTATCCTAAGTCAGTAAACTACCCCTTCCAAATATTATATATATTATATATATATATATATATATATATATATATATATATATATATATATATATATATATATATTGGTATGTCCACGGATAAGGTGTTGAAGAGAGAAAATTTTTTATTTATTTTTGAAAAAAGCTTTTGATAAAAAATTTTGTACTTTTTAAAATAAGATTGTAGAAACATTTAACATATTTTATACGGGGTTCAGAAAATTAAAAAAACTTTAAAGAACAAGTAAGGAATTCGAGAAGAAGGAAATAAGTCCTGGGAAAAGTTGTTCAAAAATTAAGAGGCAGTTCTAATCATTTTCCGAAAAAATGGCCTTTTTTTTATTTACTTAAAATTTTTTTAAACGGGGTTTTATTAAGGTGAGATAAACAATTTGTTAATCTTATAAGAAAAAATCAATTATGTTAAATTGGACCCTGAGGTCCTGGACTGGTCCTTGTTTTCCCTTGAATTAGTAAATATAAAATAATGTTCATCACAGTTAAAGCACCGATTTGTTGAAAATTGGTAAAGGAACTATCCTTTTTTGAACAACTTTTCCTAGTAACTTATTTCCATTTTCTCAAATAATTACTTTCTTTGAACCTTTTTGGTTTTTCAATTTTCTGAATACCGCCTTAAAATTTGTTAAATGTTTTATCCCAATCTTCAAGTGGGAAAGTTTTTATTCAAGAGTAGTTTTTTTAAAAAAAAATTTTAAGAAGTTTTCCTATTCAAATTTTCCGTGGACATACCAGTTGTCCACGAAAAAGGTGTTGAATAGAAAACTCTTTATTTTAATTTTTTTTAAAAAAGCTATTTGAATAAAAACTTTGCCACTTCTTAGAGTAAGAGGGATAAAACATTTAACAAAATAATTCGAAAATTGAAAAATTTTAAAGGGTTTCCCGGTAAATTTTATTTGAGAAATATGGAAAGCAAAAAGTTGTTCAAAAGTAAGGTAGTTCCTTTTTAAATTTTCGAAAATCGGCCTTTTTTTATTTCTGTGATGAACCAAATTCAATTTACTAATTCCAAAGGGGAAAAAGGACCAGTCCATGGCCTCCAGGAGTCCAGAAACTATAATGGATTTTTTCTTTGGGCTGAAAAACAAATTGTTTATCGTACACCTCTTAAATCCACGATATTAAAATAAATTTAATCAGAAATAAATAAAAAGGGTTTTTTCGAAAATTGGTATTGAACTGCCTCTTTTTTGAACAATTTTTGGGGACTTATTTCCTTCTTCCCCGAATAAAGCCTTTACTCTTTTCTTTTAATTTTTTAATTTTTAAAATAAAATGTTAAATGTTTTATCCCAATCTTATTTTTAGAAGTAACAAAATTTTTATCAAAGAACTTTTTCGATAAAATCAAAAATAAAAAAGTTTTTCTCTTCAACACCTTATCCGTGGACAAATATATATATATATATATATATATATATATATATATATATATATATATATATATATAAGTAAAGCGCAGACAACTGCGAACATAGGACAATCCTGGAGCATTTTTGATGTACCTTAAAAACGCCGCACGCATTGCTTATCGATCAATAATTTTCGGTAAACAAATTCATAAAAACGCGCGTCGGCCGGCAAAGGAACTCAATACGTTTATTCCTGAAATAATTCTTTACTATCGAACGCTCGACAGCTAAAGTTTTTCTGTGTCGATTATTTGCGACCAAAAAGTTTTTTTTAATAAAATAATAATTATTAATAATGGATGTTTACGAACTGGAAGAGAAAATTAAAATTTTAAATGGTATCACCGTGAAAATCCTGTTAGGGGAATTAGGGAATTATTTATTAATTTATTTCCAACCAGGCCGACTCCCACGATTTCCACTATTCACCGAGTCATTAAAAACCTTTCATTTGGTTTTATCTCCAAAAAACATAAAATGATAGTGTCCCAGAAGAAAACAACGAAAGGAAAATGAAGGAAATTATGGTAGTGGCAAGTGTTATTAAAAATCCTACAATTTTCATTAATACAATTGCAAAACAGGTTAATTTGAGCAGAAGATCAGTGGGTAGAGTGCTGAGAAAAATGGATACCGATCCTACAAGTAAGAAAAACCTATGAAATTTTCTCGATGATCATTTTAGACGAATGCAATTTTGTGAAACTGTAATGGAAATGGAAAATAATGATTTTTTTTCTTGGGTCACTAAAATCACAAATTTATGGTTTCCAGAGAATAGGGCTAATAATCTACAAGAATTGCAATTTATAAATTGAAAATTCTTTTAGGATTATTCCCTCAGCATTCTAGCAAATGTCAGAAGCTTTTTATGACAATCTTGGTTATTGTTTGGCTCAAGAAGGTGGTTTCTTTGAGCATCTTCGATAACTTCAAAGAGTTTTTCTTTTTTTATTCTATGAATGCACATTAATTTATTTTTTAAGAATATCTTCTACGTTCCATTATTTATTTGAGAAAATTCTTTTATTTTATTAGGAAAAAACTGTTTGGTTCTTAAGACCCTCAACGTTGCGGTCCCGTAAGCAACTAATTTTAAATTTATGGCTGATAAGAACCGATCGAAGTCGGTTGACGTTTTGCTAGCTCCTGCTACTTGCCTATAAACACTGCATCCTCTTACTAAAAATAAAAACGTAGTACAGAACTGAACTGGGCAGATAATTCTTCCGAATTTATCACCGCACTCCCCACCAGTCCCAACCAAAATGAACCACGTGAGGAAACGAGACGAAATTGAAATACAAGCCACAAAATTATTATTGGTATTTTAGAATTGGGTACATCCAAAATCGCCCAGGAGCCTCCTATGTTCGCAGTACGGTGCGTTTACTGTATATATATTTATATATATATATATATATATATATATATATATATATATATATATATATATATATATATATATATATATATATATATATATATATATATATATATATATATATATATATATATATATATATATATATATATATATATATATATATATATATATTTTATATATATATATATATATATATATATATATATATATATATATATATATATATATATATATATATATATATATATATATATATATATATATTATTTCCCAAAAACATACATTTCAACTCGTACATCCAACAACTCTGGTTGATCATGTGTAAACTGTATATTAAAATATTGAAACTTTGTTATTTTCCTTTTCTTGATTTCGTATTTTAAAAACGGTTTTCCCGGTAAATATCATTTTCTTATAGAAATAACTCCCTGGTGAGTTATGGCGTTAGTTATGAGTAATATCTACATGTAAGTAAAATTATATTAGTATAAAATCGTATTAATTACGTTGATTTTTTGGAAATCTTGGACAAACTTTTTTTGCATATCTACTGTACTATATAAACGTTAATTTTGGCAAAAATTGAAAGTTAAATTATCAGTTTGCATAGGCGCCCACCTTGATTCTTGATTCTTTTAATGGCTTCGTGATCATCTCTTCCCAACATTTTTCTCACCTTTAAAACGTATGTTTAGGCACTTGTATTTGAAGGTGTTAATTTCTTATCTCGAAGCTCCTTCTTAACACCAGTAATATCAGGTTTATTGACGATGAGAATGCCATTAATGTCAATGGTAAAATTATTTTAAAGTCGATTTTCAACGTTTAAGATTTATGTTAAAAATATACAGGGTGATTGATGGTCGATGGTACCTTAGATGTTTATGGAAAACGGGACATGGGAATTTTTAAAAATTTGGCAACATGGGTAATTGGTCCTGTTCTATCAAAGTAAAAAATATTTTTAACTCGACGTTGCCGCTTATACCCAAAAGTAAGAGAAAGTTAGATATTTTAAATATATATTATTGCATTTTTTGCTCCGCTGTTGCTTTCTGATTATTTTTGTGCAATACTTTTCTATACCTATCTCTAGTAGTTTTCAACTTATTAATTATTTTTTCTTTAAAACATAGCTCCAGTTTTGTTTACGTCACTGATATTCGTAGAAAGTTAAAATTTTGGAGTTAAATTATAGTCCAGTAAATGAAGGGATAAAGCTGTAAATAAATCTGTACCGTTTTCCCTGGCGCGCATTTCTCAGGTCGTCGGGGATGCTTTAGAGCAAAAAAAAGTTTATCAACATTAACAGGGAAAAGGGCTGAAAATGGCCCCTCAACGCCCGTAAAATGGGTTTCCCGCTAATATCTGCCAAAATATGCGAAATGGAGAATTTTTGTTTTAACCAAAAATGAAGATCGACTTGTAATCTACAAACATTGTCTTTATATTTTTTTTTTTCAAAAAATCGATCATTTTCGAGATAACGGGGCCCAAAAGTTCAGCTGCCGCTCTACCGCTAGAATGCTGCTATCTTCATGAATTCAGTTATAAGCAAGCGGACAAATTGTTCCATTACTCGGGCAATAATGTACATTTTTTAATCATTCAAAGTTTATCGGGAGGGGAAAACCCGTACCTATCATTGCATATAAGTTTGGGTTCATTCTGATTTTTCTAGAATATTAACAAAAGCGGTGAAAGTTTTTTTTTCACAATATTTTAAGAGTATCCCATTAATTTATTAATATTTTTTGAAACAATGGTTTGTTATTAACATTTCCTTTTTATAATGAGACCTTAGAAGTGTTCAATGATCCCAGAAGGTTTCCTTCACCATCTTTCTTGGGTTTGAATAAAAAAATGTTTTGCCCATCTGCATTTTTTAGCCGTTTAGCCACATCTATCCAGTGTGAAATGTTTGGATTTTTCGACGCCGTTTTTGCGAAAATATTGGTATTGCGAAAAAATGTTAGGGACCATTTTTGTAGATTTCAAGGTGATTTTCATTTTCTGTCTAAACAAAAATTCTCCAATTCGCATATTTTGGCAGATATTCGCGGGAAACTCAATTTTGGGACTTTGGGGGGCCATTTCAGCGGGTTCCCACGTCGAAATCGTGATAAACTTTTTCTCGCCCGAAAGCATCCGCGAAGACCTAAGAATTGCGCCAAATATGAAAACGGTACAGATTTATTTACAGCCTTGGGTACTTTCAGGTCTTCAGTTATTAGACTATTAGGGAGCATCTGTGTATTACTTTTGAGAAAGAAAATTTGTTCTACATTATACAGGGTTGTTCAAAATTAGTGATTTTACCGCAAGAGAAGAAAAGTGCATTATTTTAAATGGAACTCTCTGTATATTATGACATATTTTAAAAGGCAATTAAAATCCCTTGCAAATGATATATCATGTTCTTATACCTAAATAGTAATGTTTCGGAAATAAAAGCAAGTTCTGAAGAATTGGAATATTTTGGGATATATTCCTTAGATTGCTATAAAATGTCACGATGAAACATTATTAAGAAAATTTTGACAATAAGTGCGTTAGTGGGAATACATTTGCTCGAATATTTAAAATAGTAACTCGAAAATAATGAAAATGAAGAACCTATTTATTATTCATGGACAATGTGGCAAAATTTTAGCAAGAACATATTTAACAATGGTAACCTATTGGTTTCCAACTGGTCATTTGGAATATCCTCTGTATTCTTATGTTATTTTATAACACAATCAGTGCTATGATGTAGCGTTGGAGATATGTAACTCCAGGGTTATTTAACCCAGACGCTACATCATAGCACTGAATGTATTTAGGGTTTTGCTTAACCTTATATTTATGTAATATAAAAGGCCACGAGTAAACTTATATTGTCATTTGAATTGATAAAGGAAGAGCGTATCCAAACATACGTCTGCATAATTTATTTATATAGTTAATTAGTAAACTGTAATTGTTTTTTTTTTCTTTTTCGTAAAGCACTAACCAATTTTTTTATTTTAAATATATCCCATTATCAGGAATAATTGTGCTGAGTATGTCCCGCATTTATTAAAAACAAAATTTTACGAATTTTGTTTAGATATAAAAAAAAATATTGGTTGAACTTTGTACAATATATTAAATTATTTTTATTAATTTTTTTTAAGTCATATTTAAAAATACCGTTATTAATAGTTTCAATAATTTTTGTAGGAAACGCTGTGTTTTCTAAGAATCTATTCCTCGTAGAATTTTCCACGGTATTTACTGCGCCCTTTGTTTCAAGTGCAGTACAGCAGGCAAACTCTGTAACATATTTGTTATAAATAAAAGACCTTATCTTCACTAAAAAGGTTTAATTTATTATGGGACCCGACGCGTTTCGGTTAAACAACCATTATCGAGGGTCAGTTTTATATCTGAAAAAATGTAAATGTATAACACTTATAAATAAATGGAAAAATAAAACCAAACTGACATCACTTTGGCACATGGTAAACTGCGTCAAAACACAAAAAACATACATTTTACAAAGGTTCACAATACTAATTAAAAACTAACAATAACCAAAGCAGTAAAATATAAACATTCAGTTCCCAGTCATTTCTACATTTCCGTAAAACGGACAAATAAAATATTATAAAAATACAGTTGTGTGGTTTGATACATTTTTTTACATATTTAAATTCTTTAATAGGAATTCCATACCATAAAAAATTACTTAAATAACCTAACTAGGCTAGTAACGTCTCTAGATATTGCTAACTTTGCTATTTTTATGTTTTCTTGAGCATCTTATTTTTTGCTATTTGAAATATTATGCAGCATTTAAAACTTGTGTTTAATATTGAAATTATGATTTGATTCTATTATTTATAACAAATATGAATCAACTTCACCCTGGAGACGAACTCAAACAATTAAACTCTATAACACCATAGAAACGAAATTTCCTGTCTATAATAGGAAATCTCTTTAAACCAGACTCCGTAAGTTTTCTCGACTATTATCGGATTTCCGAAAGGCTAGTTCGGAGAATAGAAATAGAAAGACCAGCCAGGGTCTTGCTACGGTTTGTTCTCTTTCTATCCCATGAAAATATAAATAGGTTTATCTCTGTCATTGCTTTACTTATTTTTTCATTTTAATTTAAATTTTTAAAGTGATCCTAACCTGCAAATTTTTATCTACTTATGTGTTTATTTTTCAAGTAATATTTTTATTATTTGAATTACCTGTTATTACCTAGAGTGTTGTAAAGTTTATCTTTAAATAAATTAAATTATTAAAGTTTGATGTTTGTGGTCGGAGGTTTAAAATTATAAAATGGACCCAATTTTAATGGTTTTGTAGAACATCACAAATTTAAGGAAACAAAAGTATCTTGACTTACAGTGTTTTAATAGTATTTTAACTGAAAATGTGTGTACAAATTTTTAAATATATTTGGACATTGCACTTTAAAATAAGGCTTTTAAAAATTTTTTCCAACCCCCGCTTTTTTTTTTTCCCTTTTTTGCCCCCGGTTTTTTTTAAAAACCTTTTTCCCCAAAAAATTTAAACCAAAAGGATGATTTTTTTTTTAAAAAACCGGGGGCCCCGGGGGGAAACCCCCAAAGCTTCCCCCCCCCAAATTCCCCTTAATCGAGGGGGAAATTTTTTTTACCTCGTTTTTTTTTGTTGAATATTTTTGGGAAATCATTTGCTCTGTTCTCTCGTCCAGGATGTTGCCCAACCTTTTTTTTATGTTGTTGTGTCCCAAACTAGCGTAGACGCCAGTTGGTTTTTGTTGCAGTCGGAAGTAGCCCATTCTTGCCTCTCCCATCACTAGGGGGGTTGGGGGGAAGGTCAAAGAGACACTCCATGGCTGCTGTTGGGGTTGTTTTAATTGCCCTATTACAGCTAAGCAAGAAAATCTCTTCCCTTGGGCCCCCTTTTTTAACAGCAGTTCTTTGTCGCATTTTTGTCCACCATACCAGTGATGCGTATGTTATTATAGGCCTTACACCATGGTGTATAACCAATAAACCATGTTTGGTTTAAGGTCCCTTGTTTTCCCATGAGCGCGTCTTATTAACATAAGAGTCATCTCCGCTTTCTTTCTTATTTTCTGAAGATGTTGGTTTCAGGTAAGTTTAGAGTCTAAGATGACGATCGTGATCGTTTCACCTCGTAGGTTCAAGGGTTCTAAGCCCTTTAGATTTCTCCTTTTGGTGAGGGCCCCATGGCCGATTTGGAAGGGTTTATGTTTAGTCCCTCCTTTCTCGTCCATCTGGAGTTGGTTTTTTTTGCATGAGCCATAATGACAAGATCGGTAATCAAAAATTTAAAATTTAAATTTTTTGACGAAAAAAAAAATTTTAGAAAAATTTTTTTTTTTTTTTGATTTTTTGTTTTTTTTTTCATTTAAATATTGCAACTATTTAAATCTCTATTTTTAAACACAGTTTGGGGTATAAAATTGCCCCCCGTTATTACTTTTTTTTTAAAATGATTACATACCCCAAAATTTTTTTGGCGCAATAAAACTCTACACGATTGTATTTTTCGGTTACCTTGCGTCAATTTATGTTAACGGAAAAAATTTCCCCTTTTAAAAACCCCCAAAAAACTCATTTTACCAAACCCCCTTTAAAAAAAATTTAAAGATGTTTAACAATAAATTTTTTTATCAAATATATTTTTAACTTTCTAATTGTGTATTTCTACACACAATTAGAAAAGGGGGGGGGAAAAATATTTGATTAAACCTTATATAGGTTTAAAAAATTTAAAAAAATATGGCAAAATACCCAAAAAAAAAAGCATTGCTAAACAGTATTATTTCTACCTTTCGAGCTTCTCGTAAACCTCTAAACCGTTACCGTTCATTTTAAAAAACCCCTTTTTCTTACACCAAAAAATGTTTTTAAAAGTGAATGCCGACAGAGGTATGTTTCCTATTGGTAAACTGCCTTTTTTTTTTCCCACACACATCACTGTACGTTAGAACTTAAAATCTTAAATAAAATTAGCCTAGATCATTTACAAAATTAATTAATAACCTTTTTTCCCATGAAGTAGTGTTGTTTGTTAGTTGAAGGCAATTGTTAGCGGAATAAATATTTAAATAAAATAACAAGAAGCGTTAACGGTCTTATTACAAATTTTTTGCAATAATTTATTTTGCTGAAATTTCGATCCCCGAAAAAAAAATTGTAACTATCTCGGGTATTAATTGGCGATTAATGATTTTAACCCCGAACGCGCAAGCTGGACTCGCGTTGGTTGTCAAGATCCGAAGCAAGGTCAAGAGGGGAAGGGGTTCTCTCGCCACTACCGTGGACCGTGCTCCTAGACAGCCTCATTGACCGCCTCAACAAGAAAAATCTCCACACCATAGCATAAACAGATGACTTGATCATACTGTCCACAAAAAAAATCTAGAGCGTACTCTGCGGGTAATGCAACTGCCCTCAGGGTAATAGAAAGATGGTGTGCTGATCACGCGCTATCCATCAACCCGAAAAAGGCAGAGATGGTTTTCTTCACAAGAAGAATGGTGAACTTGAACGCCCTTAGACTCCTCTAAACACACAACTGCCCCTTTCTACAAAGGTGAAATACCTGGGATAACCTTTGATGGTAAGCTAACATGGAACTCCCACTTCGAGAAAAGACTCAAGAAAGCATACATTTCTTATGAGTAGTGTCGCCGGACCATAGGGAGATGCTGGGAAATGTAACCTAGAGTCAGCCTATGAATCTATACAGCCATCATAAAACCTATGCTGACCTACGGTGCTATTGTCTGGGGACAAAAAGCCCAGCAGACGACAGTCATCCGAAAACTGGACCAAGTTCAGAGAATGGCTTGTCTGAACACCACTTTAACCATGAGAACAACACCAACTTGGGCCATGGAGGTAACCCTAAACCTCACACCTCTTGACATATTCATCAGGGAGGTTGTTGTGACGGTTATGTTGCGCCTCCGCACTGTTGGTATAATGCTCGATGTAGCGCAAAGAGACATCGTTTGTGGATTGAGGCGATAGGTTTGCTTCCACTACTGCAGAAGAAAGTCGACCCTACTGCGCCATGTTTTGTTTTTAACAAACCATACAAAATTGATAATGAAGGAGAATCGAACACAAACGTGTCAGGTGTAATCAACATCAACACAGACGGTTTTAAAATAAAAGAAGGTACAGCATGTGGAATCTATTCTAGATTTCTAAACTTAAACATTAAATGGGCTATGGGTGAGTTGCCAAGTGAGCTCCAAACTGAGCTCACAGGCATAACCATAGTTGCAAAAGAAATTATTAGTAGGAAATCTCTGATAAAATCGTGCTTATCCATACGGATTGCAAACAGACACTACTAGCCCTGAGGAGACCACGCTACACCTCGGATCTGGTATTAGAATGTCACCGTGTTCTTGCGGATGCTTCCAGCAGGGATGTGGTCACCCTCTGCTGGACCAAAGGACACACTCACTCCAAAGGCAACCACATTGCTGACTGCCAGAAGGGCTGTTGGGACCGGTAGGGTCAAAGGCCGAGAAAAACCCAATCAAAAGATACTCTCATCAGCAAAAAAGATGGGATAAAACCGTAAACTAGTAACTTTTCCAGGGAGTTACTATCCTGACAGAGATACAGCTAAACATTACTTGGCAATGCCTAGGGCGAACCTTCGCCTAATTACGGGCGTTCTTACTAGACATTGTCAATTACGAAAGCACCTCTTTAGAATGGGTATAATGGCATACCTTTGTGTCTCTGCGATGCACTTTTGTCCAAAGGAATATCCATGCCTGGCGAGTATTGGCTTTCCTGGGCCGACATTAAGGAGATTCCCCTCGGCGACGTTGTCACCTACTTTAAATCAGTAGGATGGGTAGCGCACTGAGTGAAGAGTCCCCTTTAGGAGGAAGCACAGGTCTACTGAGGCCTAGGTGCCGTGATATCTATCACCCACCTCATTTTCAGATTCTGACCTTTATTGATTAAATAGCTATTATAAATATCAGTACAAAAATTCGTTTGTGCATTTATTTTAAACATAAGAATTTTACAAAATAGTTAAATAGGTTTTTTACCAAACTGTAAAAAATTTGTATAAAATTCAATATAAGAAAAATGGCAGCAAAAATATTTCATCCAAGAAATCTTTTAAACTAAAACAGCACCATAAAAATATTCAGATGTGTTAATATTCTATTTCTTCTTTAGATACCTGATAATCGGTGTCCCATCACTTTTTTAAGGTTAGTTTAGGTGTTTCTTAGGTTAAATAGCCCTTTATTGGTTAGTTTTTACGTGTAGAAAACAAAATAATCTTGGAGAAACAAAACGAAAAAGTAAAATTAATACCCTTATATAAATTAAAACAAAACTTTTTTGGGGAATAACAATTAATAGGAAATTTAGAATTAGGTATCTTCATAACTTTATATTTAAAAATAAAAAACTTTGATTTTTTACTTACTTTTATCACACAAATTGCATTACTCTCAAATTAAGTAAAATGGCAAGTATTGAACCATGACAGCTATTATAAAAATATCTCTGATATGAAAATTCAAAGGTATTATGAAGAATCGAAAAAATAACAATTGAATCATTGTCCATGGCTTCTTTCGATGAGAATTCCATAAAAGTTATCGTCGCTTTATATCGAAATGCATTTTATTAAATACAAGGTCATGGGAAACCGAATTACAATAAGTATATAAGAAAAAAACACGCAAACCCAACAGTAAGGCTAAGATCAGAAATTTTAAGTTTCAACTAAAGTTCCTAACAACTCCGAGGAATGGCTAATTTATAACATTTGATATGTATCTCGAACTGAAATTATGATTATAATTTTTTAACTGCAGTTCGTGTTTACTGGCCGTATTTTCTTTTACTTTTAGTCCAATTTATATTTTCTTTACTTTGCCATTTGTATAGCTTAAGTTTCAAATTTATCTCTCTGCAGTAAGGGTAATTCTACAGAAACAGTAATGACGAAATCAGGGATAGAATAAAATGTAATGGAAATACGAGGGTCATTTCATGTTTTTCGGTGTTGGGTAGTGCTTCTGATTACCTAGTATTGAAATTTTGTAAATTCATCAACTTCAAATGTGTTTTTGAGATTTTGGACCCCTTGCAGGTTATAGTTATCCTCTGCGGGTCGTATATGCTGGTATATACTTGAATTTTTTACCTATAATATTGCATTTACCATTTATAGTCAATATACACCACAGATTATTACATAATAATTCTGCAAGTTTTGGGAAAGCAACTCAAAACGTACAGTGACGACCATTAAATCGTGGGCAAAAAATTTTTAATTTTGACTTTTCTGTCAATTTTTTTAAATCCTCTTTTTTACCTTGTTTTACTTTTAATTACTATAAAATAAAGCAAAAGGTAAAAAAATATATTTAAATTTTATAGAAACTAACAAATTAATAAATTTATTAACAATTTAATATATTCAAACATACTTAAATATCCTTCCAAACAAATTTAATATTTTATTGCGGCCCAGTTTTTTTCTAAAACAGAGTTTAGGCTACCAGGTATTAAATCGGGTTTCTTGAGGCCTGTATACCATTGTAGCACGACTGAAACACTTTTTCATCGGTGAATATTATATTTTTCCAAAAAATCGGAGGTCCCAAGTAAAATTTTAGAGCAAATCCAGTGCCTTGTTCTTTATTTGCATTTGTTAAAAACGGTTTTAAGGCTGCAGGGGGCAGCGCAATTCGGATATTTACCTTATTCTTCGCCGTGCCGTTCTAACCGATGCTGGAAAATTGCTTTCCGTTTTTGCTGTAACTACAGATTTAAATAGATGGTTTCTCAAAACACTAACTAAGTCATGGTCTTGTTCTCAATTCGATAATTTAGGGCGATCAATTCCAGCTCTTCTCTCAAAGGAGTGTGTTTCCTGCCATTTTTTTTAACAAAATTAATAGTACTCTTTGGGATGTTAAGCTTTTCCGCCACATCCCTTTCTACCAACGTCTCTGCTCAATATAATAAAAAATTTAATATTTTTTGATCCAAATTTAAGTTTGGCATTTTAATATTTTTAGACACTGACAACGAACACCTGTTTCTTTATAAGGTTTTTTAACAGGTATTTATATTCAGTAAAAGGGATAAGCCTTTTTAATAAAGGGAAAAGAATTGCTCAAGATTTAAGGGGCCTTACTGTACAGTAATCAAACTAGATTGAATCTTGTAGAAATAGTCAACAAGGCATTTTTATTTTTAATAGCTTTTGTTAAATTTTTGACAGGAGCCATTAGGTTTTAGTCGGACAAAAAGATTTTTTAATTATGACTCAATAATTCTACGAAGATTTTACACTGTTTAAATCCTGTAAAAACCCGCCAAAAAAGATTTTTTTTACATTGCTTCTTGCGAATACCTGGACGGAAAGACAAGTATGTGTAATAAAAGCAAAATTAAAGAAAAACATGTGCCTTATAGATAAATTGGAAACATAATACCTTCTTATTTTTGTAGTCAAAAATGTAAACATTTTTAAAAATTTAAAATTATCCTCTTTGATAACCAAACAATGACACTTGCGCCTAGAGATACCCCAGATATTTTGGCTCGAGCTTCTTGATAGTGTTGACGTATGTCTAGTAATCTAACGATTTTGTTATAAATACCTAAAAAATTAAATTTGGGGTTCTCAATACGTTTCCGCATTTCAGTCTGAAATAAAATTTAAAATAAAAAGCCGCTTTGCTAATCAGAACTAACCATTACCGACTAGAACTTAGGGTTTTTGTATTTGTCTTAATTATCTCTACATAAAGTTTAACAAAATTTTTAAAATTTTTTGGGATATGGTAGGTTAAATTTTTTAAAAGTGTAGTTATATTTTCCCCCGGGTTTTTTCTAATACGTTGTTAAAATTTTGTTAACGTCTATGTGGGGATAATTTTAGAAAATTTAAAACCCCCAGTTCAATCGGTATGTTAGTCTGGTTAGAAAGGGGCTTTTTACCCCAAATTTTTTCCCAGAAAAAGCGGGATTTTAAAGACCCAAATTATTGCATTAAATTAATTTTTTGCCGAGCCGCATAAAAAGTATGTTACATGTGTCAACATTCAAAAGCTCTGACCAAAATATGGGTTCCCCTAGACGCGAGTAAAATGACGGGGAAAAATAAAAATTGGGGTTTTATATTTAATTTAATTGGTAAAATTTTCCCCATTGCCCAATTTTAACTTCAATACGTTAAAATTGTAACAATATTTTAAAAAAAAAAAGGGCACATTTTTTTCATAAAAATTTTGAAATGTCACTGCCTTAGTAATAACGATCTTTGATGGACAAGTTACAGCAAAAAAATACTACTACCCCGGTACATGGGGTTATTTAAAAAGGCCCTCTGAATCAATTCGGGGGTATCAATTTTTTTTCCTAAAGGAATAAAATTAAGTCGGGGAACCCCCCCCCCAGCAAAGAGGTACGAAAAAATGTGCGACGTTGCCAATGTCTTTTCCCCTTTCCTTTTGGAATGAAAAAGCGAAAGCGGGTGGCTAAACGGGGGTTTGTATTTTTTTGTCGCTTTCATCCGCCCTAAAAAGCCGCTGGGAAACCCCTTTTTTTTTTTGTTTTTAAAATTAAAGTATAAAACCCAAAATTCCCCTTATGAACATCGGCTCGCGTTAGCCGGGCCAAAATTTAAAAAACCCCAAAAAAATAGCTTGAATTTTTATCTTATCCGTAGTATTTTTACCTTTGGTTACAGCGATTTAATATTTCATGCGTCCCGTTTTTTTTGGATCGTTTAAGTCAAACGGGTTTTAAAAAAAAAAGTGAAACGTCGAAACGAAAAAAAATATGTTTAGGGGGGGAAATTGGGGATTACTTTTTTTGTCTTTACCTAAAGTACTCGCCTTTAAAAAATTTTTTGAACCCAAAAAAATTTTAATATTTTTTTATTTGAATTTTAAAGTAATAGTATGTAGTGTAAAAAAATTTTATTAGTACTTCATGCAGTAAGGTAATGGAAACTTCTTAATTTCCCCAAAAATTTTAAAGTTTTGGAAAAAAAAAAAGGGGGACAGTATGGATTTCGTCACAGACGATCCACAGTTGATTTTTTTTCCTTTGTCTCACAAACTGGAACAATTTCTTGATTTTTTTGGAAAACCCCAAGATTGTTGCTCTTGACATCCCCAAACCCTTTTTTTAAATCACGTCTGGCATGATGGGTTCCCCCAAACAAACTTCCTTCTTCCCGGTCTTCCACCTAAGGTTTGTTTTTGACTCCCCCGTTTTCATTCTAACCCGGGGGATATCAGTTTATTGTAAATAACCCCTTCTTCCAGCTTCTACTAAATTAATGCTAGGTGCCCCGGGCCCCCGTCTGACACCCACTCTGTTTCTCCCCCAAAAAGATCTTCTCTTTTTACAATAAAACCCTTCATATTTTTTTCAGACGATAGTACCCCCCCTTTTTAAAATTCCCCAAATTTCAAGCCATTTAAAGGGGGCCCCGATTTGGAAACCAAGCGTAAGTCAATGGAATATCTTTCTCACCTGCCCCCAAACTTATTTTGGATTGGGGGGAAAAAAACTTTTCCCCGTTTTTTTCCCCAAAACCCGTCATAATTGCTGTCGCGAAAATTTCCCCAAGCCCCTTTTGTTACATATGAGCGCCCAAATTTTTCAGAACAAAAAAGTTTTTAATTTTTGGGGTTACTTTTGAAATAACCCCCAATTGGCAAAATTTTATTACATCCAAAAATTTCAGTTTTAAAAAAAACTTGGATTTTTCTTTCAGTCAAAATGTATTTCTCTTCTTCCAATCTGTACGCTGCGTATTACCCCAAAACCCCTTACCCTTTTAAAAAAATATTGTTCTCATGTCGGGGAATGGCGTCTCCTACCCCCCCTTAGCTTCCCCTCGTTTCCCTTTTTAAAAAAAAGCTGTTCGTTGTAAAAAGGGTCCCTCCCGAATTTTTCCCTGCTTTTCCCCCCACCGACGGTGGAAGATCTGTCGCTCTTCAAAAATTTTTCCGGCTTCTGCTTAAAGGGTTGACCAGTTTAATTCCTTATCTGGCTTAAAAAGAACCCCGTTTTGCAACTTTTATGCACCTTTTAAAAAGGTAAAAAAAAGGGCCAGAATTCCCCCGCTATTTTCGTTCCTTTATCCTTTAAGGTGCCAAACTAGGGAAACCCTTTTTACCGGGAAGTTATTCCCCTCCCAGTCTCCCAAATATTTAAGTCCCAGTTAAAAACCCCCCCCACTACATTAAGACACCCACGGTACGTTAGTACCTAAGACTAAACCTTTGTGGACTGTCCAAAGAAAAAAAAAATATTCGATTTAGTTTTTCAGTACTAAAAAATTTCCAAAAATTGATATTTTTGAGGAGAATTTCCCACCCCATAAACGCACCCAAATTATCAACGGGGTTTTTATTTTGGGGGAATTTAAATTTAAAAAAATTTTGCAAAAAAGTTTAAAGGTCTTTTTAAAAATTTTTAGTTGATAACGGTGACAAAAAAGCAGAGCTAACGGGCTTTTTTCTTTTAAAAACGACTTCCCCGAAAAAACAGGCAAAAAATTAAATTTTTTTGCAAAAATTTTAAACATTTTTAACTGCTTTTTTAAAAATTTTTAAAATGTTTAGGAAAAAAAATAATGTAACAGTTTATGCGTTATAAAGAAATTTTTTTTGCAATCTCGAATTTGCAATAAAAGTCTGGCGTATTTAATTTAATAAGTAAATGTTTCAAAAAACGAAAAAATTTTTAAAATTTTTTATAATTTTTAAAACGTTTTGTTATAGAAAACGGAGGATTTGTTTCCCGGGGAAATTTTTAAAAAGGGTTTTTGCGTTGCCAAGGGTTTTTTAAAAGATGCAGACAAAAGTAAAAAAATATCCCTTCCCCTTTAATTTTTTTCCGGGTTCATAAAAAAAAAATTAAAAAAATATACATATTTCAAAAAATTAAAAGTCAACAAATTAAAAATTTTTTTAAAGTAATCGGGGGAAAAATAGGTTTTTTGAAGTTTTTAAAACCTAAATCAAAAAAAGATAAGCTAATTACTTCACGGACGGGTTTTTTTTTTAAAAGGGGAAAAAAAAAGGGGAGACGACGGGCGACAAACATATAAAACGTGTGGAATAAAATTAAAAAAAAATTACAAGGGGTTTTAAAAGGGGGAAAAAAAAAATATTGGAGATATGATACAGCGACAAAAAGTTCCCCTTTTCCCTTTTTTGTTCTTAGCATCACCCTTTTTTTTAAAAACCCAAAAGTTTCCCCCCCAAAAAGTTGGTTCCTGATTTTTGGTTTTTCATCGTCTTGATGTCCTGGTGAATCTCTCTCCTTGTTTGTCGCTTACCCCCAAAATTTTTCCGGGGTAAAAAAATCAAAGGGGCAAAATTTTTTTTGAGAAAAAGCGACCCCAAAATAATTCCCTTTTTCCCAAAAGTTCTTCTATAAGGCTTTTATAGTCTTCATCTTTCTTGTTCCCCCAAAAAATTTTTTCACTACACGTACAAAACACAAAAAGGGGTGCCAATTCCTTTTCATTTAATTTTCTTAAAACGGAGATCATTGGGGGAATTTTTTTTTATCTGGGGTCCAATAAATACTTTTTTTTTTTTTTAAATTTTTCATCATTAAAATTAAAAAAAATTTCTCTTAGGTACAAAAAAATACTACCTTTTTGTTAATTGGGTTTTAAAAAACCCTTAGCCCCAAACAATGGGGGGCGGTAGCACTTTTTTTGGGGTTTAAAAGGGGGGGGTATTTAATGTTTGAAGTATCAGGTTAAAAAAAAGTTCTATGATGCCAATTATTTTAACTGTAGTGTTCTTTTTTGGGGCCCTACCCCCATAGACAAAAAAGCAATACTTTTTTAAAACCCCTTGGGGTTTAGCAAGATCCTGTGACTTTCAAATCTTTACAGATATCCCCCTATTCATATTTAACACGATTTAATATGGTTGCTAAAAATTTATATTTTTCTTTTTTCACCCGAAATGGGCTGAAGGAATAGTTGTTTTTTTTTTTTCCCTTTTTTTAAAAAAAGGGCTGCTTTCAAGGGGTTTTTTCTGGAAATCTTTGAATAAAACCCCCCCGCTGGATCCCCAAATTTTCCTATTAAGCCATTCATTATACCATCAATATAACAACAGACACATAGCGACCCTTTCATTTTAAACAAACTTGATAATGTTACATTTCGTTTTGGTAAAGTGAAATACTTGCTTTTATCTAACAAGTTCCACTGTTTAAAGGCGTTTACCCTACCGGAATTTCCCCTGGCAGCAGTAAGGAACTGGCCCTGCGCATGAGGAAAATTTGGTTACTCTATTTTGTCTCCATGCTTTTTTGAAATCCCTTCTGTTTTGAATAAAGTAGCAATCACCCATGGTCGGTAGGTTCTCTTCGCACCATAGGAACAGCAAACGGCAAAGAATTTTTCTTGCGATACATCCACTGCACTAAATTTAAAAAAACTCACAGAACAAACATGAGAACCCCAACTTTTATCTTAAACCCCATTTGGCATTAAAATATAAAAAAGGCTTTTTGACCCTTTAAAGATATAGATCTAGCTTGGGACTTTTAATAAATCGTTCACATATTAATCGGCTGGATTTTTGCAACATCGCCCACTCGAACTTGCCATTTTATAAAAAATCGACTAAAACACTTGACTGTACTGTAAACGGACAGAAACCAACTAAACTGCAAAAAACAATAAAAGTCTTAAAGGTTCGTACAATACTTGAAAATAACCTCTCTGCGGTCTTGTTGTACTTTCCGGTCCTAAGGCAAGTGAAAATGATTTCAAAAAATCCATTATATAAAAGAAAGCAGGTACTTAAAAATGGGACGTGCTAGGCCAATTCTGGGAAAAAATGTTTTAATAACGTCCTAAATAAAAACCAAAATAAGCATTCTCATCGATGCCGATTTACAAAAATTATTCGACTGTGTTATTTTAAGGACTTTTTTTTAATTATGCTGTAAGTAATCAGCTGTGGTAACTTTGTGGGGCATTTTATTAGGGTCCTACATTTTCTCAGAAACTGCAGGCTTTTAAAAAAAAAAGTTCGGACAAAAGTTTCTTGGAATAATTTATGCTTTTCACTTTTCCACTTTCACATTTGCAGTTTATGGTGTTGGGACCGGTGTTCCTTTCCTATTTTAAAAGGACATCCTATATATTATTATATACAGGGTGGCCTCCATATTTTGCCCATTTTGATCCGAATAACTTTTGAACAAATAAAGATATCAAGATGCGGTTTTCCAAAATATTATATTTTCTTTAAAGTTTATTCTCTATCTTTGCCATTTTTATGGACATTCCATTGCTCAAAAACAAAATGGCCATTTTCCGATATAGGACAACTTTTTTTTTAAATGGAACACCCGTATATGTTTAATATTTTTAAATTTAATCTTTTTTAAAAAAATGTAAACGCTATGGTTATCTTAAAAATAACGCATTTATTGACCTCCAAAGAATTGACTGTATGTCGAATAGGAATATTATTTTAAAAGGATTTTTTGAAAAGTCGCCTGTGGAAACAAAGTTATTGTTTCCATAACAGCAACAAGCCTCATTGTCAGCCATTGTTGGTCATTTTTGACAAGTTATTTTAATTAGAAGCGCAAAATGTTTATTGGAAAAAAAAATGTTTATTATTTTCCGAAACCAAATCAGTAAAAGAAACCCAGCAAGATTTAGAAACATTTTAATAAAGCTCCACCCCAAAATTCAATTAAAATCCGGTACAGAAAATTCTGGGTACAGGATCTTTAGCCCTAAAAGAAATTAGTAAACAATGAGAATTTGCTAAATAAAACTTACAAATTCTGGAGATAACTCAGGAAGATCCAACATTGTCAACAAGAAAAATCTCAAGTTCAGTCCATATTCCTAAAACTAATACAAAAATCATGAAAAAAGAACAAATTAAACCATACAAAAAATTTAAATGTGTTTTCAGTTCAAAGAAACTGTTTTCCACAAAGGGTGGAATTTTAGAGAATTAAAATTTAGTAAGGAACAATATCATTTTTTGGATAGACTAATAATGTCAGACAAGCCACATTTCCCCTCAATGGAAAAGTAAATAAGCATAACTGCGGTTTTGGGCAACAGAAAATCCTCGACAATATAACAACACGTTGAGTTCGCCAAAAGTCCAGTCTGGTGTGGTATGTCAAATCAAAAAATTTATGGGCCATTTTTTTTCATGAACCAATTAACCTCTTGGACTTACGTTGATATGGGAAATATTTTTATCCCCAATTGCAAGAAGAAAATCTATTGAATTTCGTCTTTTTCAAAAGATGGGGAAACCACAATGCTAACATTACCAAGGTTCCTGACCAAGTTTTTGGAAACCGGTGGATTGGAGGAGGCCCTATTTCCTGGCCACCTCTTCCCAATTTGACTGTTCCAGATTTTTTCTGTGAATGTGAAAGAGAGGTGTTATAGTCCACTTCCCCCAAAATTTAGAGCAATTAAAATTAATATCCAAACATAATGAAAATATTCCGAAGAATTTTTAGTCAATAGTTTTAATAAGTTTTTTTCGAATTTAAATAAGTGCGTCGAAGTCGGCGGAAGGCATTTTCAACATTTACAGTAGTTTTTTAAAAAGTAATGTAACCTTATTGTAACTATTATTTTGTGAATAACCTAAACCTTTGGCCATCCTTTTTTTGTAACATATGAAGCAAATTTTAATTGTTAAATAATATTGTTGGTCGACATGCAGTCAATTTTTCGAAGGTCAATAAATACGTTGTTTTTTGTGATAACCATAGCTTGTGTTTCATTTTTTTAAAAAGGGGGGAAAATTAAATTTTGAAAATAAAGAAACATATACAGGGTGTTCCATTTAAAATAACATAGTTGTCCTATAATGGAAAATCGGCCATTTTGTTTTTGAGCTAATGTAATGTCACAATAAAATCGTGAAGGTACGAGAATAAACTTTTTTAAAAAAATATAAGTGCATCTGCAAACTGCATCTTGATACCTTTATTTGTTCCAAAGTTATTCTCGATTAAAATGGGTCAAAATATGGCCGGCCACCCTGTATTTAGATAGCGCCTCCAAAGACAAGTATATATATATAACAGTATGGGTCTGTGTCGCGACGTTTCGGATTTATTGAAGTTTTTCTTTAATTGTTGGTAATTCGATTATTATAAAGTAATTAAATTTATTAAAATTAACAAACCTATTAAAAAATTTAAAATTAATACTGAAAAATTCAATTACCTTCTTAGGAAACAATAAGGCCAGCCAGAAAACAAAATATACATATGGGGTTTTAAAAAAATAAATGCTAAAACTTAGTTTTTTAGAATCGATAAGAACTATTTTTAAAAGAAATTGCGAAGTGTAATCCGTATTTTTTGACGTCGATATATTTTTTCCCCCAAAATTTTTAAAAATTTTTAATTTTATTTTCATGTTTTTTTCCCAAAAAAATGCTAAAAATCAACCTTCCATCTTTAAAAAGCCAGTGAATAATAATTGCAATTTTTTAATTAATTTTATAGAATAAATATTATTTAATTAAATTTTAAATACTTTTTAGGCCCTTTATAAAATTTTACAAAAGAAGACTGCTTAAATTATAAAAGATTTTCCTTTTTTTGTTTTTATCCAATGGTGCATTTTTTTAAAAATTTTTTTGATTTCCTGACTCCCCGAATTCAAAAAAGACTTTTATTTTGTTAAGTCATAATATATCAATCTGTTTTTTTTTCCCCCAATCGGATCAAAAAAACACGAGGATGTACGAGGGTGAATTCCCAAAAAATTTTTCAATAATGCGGAGAGGAAAAAAAAAAATCAGAAGGATAAAATTAAAATCGTATGATTTAGAAACATACAGCAAGAGGGGGTCACAGAAAAAGCAATTGAAAATCTGTTGCTTCTGGAGTTTGAAAAAAAAACAAAAATAAAGTTACTGGGTTTTTAAAAGATAAAATGAATGGGTCGGAAGTTTTAACTGATCCTTTTTTTTTTTTCTTTTTTGCGTTTTTTTTTACCGTTTTTAAAATTTTCGAAAATCGTCCGACAAGTTTTCAAGGGTTTTAAAATTTAAAGTTAGGGTTTAATATTACAAATTTTTCTTATTTTTTAAAGAAAATTAAATTTAAAAATTTTAAAATGTAAATTTCATAAAATGGGAATAACCTTTAAATTTTTCTTGTCGATTTATTAAAAAATAAAAAAATTTTCGTTATTCAAAAAAAGCAGTAAAGTTTAGAAAAAAATTTTTTGGTTTTATGCAAAACACCCAAAAAAAATATACACATAACATCTGGAAAAAAAAACATAACTTTTATCCCCATATCCCCCACTAAGGGGGGATCCATTAATTAGTGAACCATTTAGGGATTTTTTTTCCCCCTTTCCCTCCCTTAATGTCAGAGACTTGGCTCGATTTCTAACCCTTCCCCCAAACCCGTGAAATTTTGAAATTAAATTTTTTTTTTTTACTCTATTCGGACAAATTTTTTTAGACCATTCCCTGAAAGAAAAAAAGGGAAAAGCTCCGGATTTTCCCCAAAAACCCATTTGATGACCTTGGGGATTCACTTTTCTAAGGGAAACCATGTAGAAACTAAAAACCCCATAACAACCAGATTTGGAAATGTACTCCAAACAATCCAAAACGAAGCTAAAGGCCCATAAAGGGGCCCCTCCCATGAGGTTGGTCAAGAACGATGGCAGTTCCCGGGGTGCCGAACTAGATCACCTAAAAGGACAATTTAGGGAAAACTTTTTTAAAAAGGCTAAAAAACCAAACTCGATGGGGACTGGGAACTGTACACCCTCCTCAAAGAACACAAAAAGTCATAAGAAAAAAACAAAGAGCGGCCTGGACATCCTACTGTGAGAAATTTGAAAAGCTCTTAATAAAGATCCATATCAATGTATAGGAAAATTAAAAAACGAGGATGGTTCCTACACAACCAACCTTGAAGAATCAACCATCAACTGTCTGGTTGCTACACACTTTCCGGGTTCTACCACTATAAAATCAGCAGACACAGAACATGTGGACGTGGATGTAGAGGGGATACGCACAAACGAAGACTGGCAAATAGCCTCAAAAATTATTGATGAAGACAAGGCTCGTTGGGCAATCGCTGGCTTCTCCCCCTTCAAATCACCGGGACCGGACGGCGTATATCCAGCCCTACTTCAGTGGGGAATGGAGGTACTACTTCCGCACCTGGTAGGGATGTTCAGGTCATCACTGGCCCTACGATACATCCCGAAGGCCGGGAGAGAAGTCAGAGTTGTCTTCATACCAAAACCGGGGAAGGCTGACTACAGTATCCCAAAAATCATTTAGACCAATCAGCCTTACATCATTTCCCAGAAACAGGAGCGGTTATGCGAAAGATATATCAGAGATGTAGTGATTATCAATAACCTACACCCAAACCAACATGCTCATAATTACAGGCAGATCAACAGAGACAGCAGTATACGCAGTTTCAAATAAAATCGAAAGATCAATGGACTACAAGGAGTCCGCCTTAGGTGTATTTGTAGACATGGGGGGGCGTTTGACAAAACGACCTTTACCAAAATACCAGACGCACTTGCTGATTATCATACCCCACTAACAGGAAATGGATGGATAATGAATATGCTCTCTAAACGAGTAATAGAAATAAAGGCTGACGATGTTAAGGTCAGGAGCAAGGTAACAAAAGGCTGTCCGCAGGGAGTAGTACTCTCCCCCTTACTATGGAACATGGTTCTAGACAGCCTCTTGAGCCCATAACGAAAACTTATACACGATAGCATACGGATGACGGATAAACCCTACACAATCAACATAAGAGGAAAAATACCAATAAAAGGCGAGTCTAAAGGAACCATTAGCCTGTACACTGACGGCTCTAAGACCAAGGTGACCACAGACTGTGACATATACTTATTACTTACCAACCATAAACCTGAAAATCGGATGGACAATGGGCGCCGAACCCAGCGTGCTTCAATCCAACTGACAGCCATAACCATAGCGGCTTACGAAATTAAAAGCCCCAACATCGCCAACCATACGATCTGTATTTATACAGACAGTAGGCAAGCATTACTAGCCCTGAAAAGACCACGAATTACTTCGGGACTTGTACTAGGATGTCATCAAGCCCACTAACATCTCTCTAAATAATGTGGTCAACCTAGCCTGGATCAAAGGGGCATGACATATCTAAAGGTAATCATACCGGGGTGACTGCTGGCCAGGACGGCTGCGGGACGGGAAAATAGTTGGTCCCTTCCCAAAATTGACTGACAACAACAGCGATTAAAGAGATCATTAAAGAATACTCCCATCGATTGTTTAAAGGGAAATGGGATGATACTACGAACTGCAATGTTGCAAAAATAATGTTGAGCTATCCAGACAAGTCAATAGCGAAAAGAAAACCTTATGATGTCCAGAAGGAACCTCCGAACACCAACGGGCTTTCTAACTTTGGGCCCCTGCGGGCAACGAGGACACCTATTTAAAATGGGTCTAACGAACACAGGATTATGTAGAGGCTGTGAACAAGAAGAGGAGACCGCGCAACACATTCTTTGCGATTGTCCCGCCCTACATTCGAACGGAACTCCATGCTGGGCACGAACTGGCCTTATTTGGGCCCAAATTAGGAGATTTTACATAAAGACGTCGTCAACTATTTTAAATCAATAGGTTGGACGACGCAGTGAATCAGCCGCCTACAAGAGGAAGCACAAAGGACCTACTGAGGTCTAGATGCATTGGGGAATTGGTATATTACCACTCTGAACACTCAGATCAGAAGTGTCCATTATTAAACGTATGAATTAAAATTGAAGTTCAAAAAAATATAATTGTTCAACATTCTTGTCGTATTTTTGTTCATAGTTTTTTTCAAATAATTCTTATGGAGTACGTTACTATATCTCTAGGGATAAGTAAATACGACATGAAATATTTTTATGATCAAACGTGAAAATGGCTATTTTTTCCACCCCCAAACCACTGTGCATCGCAAAACAAGACAGTTTTTAGGACAAAATTTGACGGTATTTATATAATTATCTTAATAAGAAGACTCTTGTGACTGTTTCTGTGTAAGTTTTTATTTAGAAAAAGTGAGCATAAAAAAATAATAAAAAAATGTTTATTCTTTTACTTAAAATTAAAAAAAAGGTATAAAAATATTATAATAAGCTATTAATAGGGTCAACCATTGATCACTCGGTGTAAAAATATATTATGAATATTTTTAATTACTGCTTACTTAGTAACACCCTAAAAATCTAAGATTTTTCTATGGGCAATTTTCTCAAAGCTACGTTTTTTGAATCAGTTTTCTTTGAGGGCGACGATATTTGCGCTAAAATTTATTTAATTAATTAAGTAATTTATTTAAATACCACTTTCATATTTTTTTCTTTATTCCAACCACCCACCATTACGAATGGTCCTATAGCTTCTGGAAATGTCTATTTTGCAATTTATTTATATTCTGTACTTTAAAAGTAAATTCTAGTAAATTCTCCTATTTTTCCATTCATATTAGGACCACCTACTTGCATTATTTGTACAATAAGAAAAAATATATACAATTTAAAAAAAAAGTGCGTGTTGTATTTTTTTAAAAAACATTATTTTTTACACTATTTAGAAGTGACGTTAAAAACATAACAAAAATAAGTAAAAAGGAAATAAAAAGTAAAAATCTGGAATACTCTTTAATGATTGGTTGATTTTCATCCCAGGAAATATATTTGCAGTAAAGTCCCGCAAATTCGAACTGATTGGGACAGAACCCTGTTCGGATTAGCGAAAATTCGGATTAGGCGGAATGTTGTCACATAATGCCGTATTATTGTCTTTTTGAGGCATATTTAGCATCTGATGTGTAAAATATTTAAGGTCAGACGCTAAATTCACCTTTATTATTTAACAATAGATGGTGTAAAGCCGATTTAGTGCATTGCGTCAGAAGAGGATTACTGACTTTAAATGTGCTAGTCAACAATTTTTAAGTGTTTAACAAATAAATAAATTATGTATAAGATTTTGTTAATAAACATACGACGTTACTTAAAAAACTTGTTTTTCTTTACTTTTCCCAGCTCTTAAAATTCATAAAATTTTTGTTCTTTGTCCCGGCCTGTTCGGATTAGGCGGATTTTTGGATTAGCGGGGTTCGGATTAGCGGAACTTAGTGTATTAATTTTCCAATTTTCGTTGTAGTTCATTTGGTATGTGTAATTTTTAAAAGATTTCCTTGCATTTATTTCTTTCGCAATATGTATTTTTGTTTTAGTCAGTCAGTAAGTATTAAAACAAGAAGTTTATAAGCAACAAATACAAATCTCTAGAGACTTTAACCTTAGGGAGTGTATTAAAAATTCATGAATAATTCAAACAAGGTAAAAATATTTTGTAAAGACGGAGAAATATTCATTAAAATTTTATCGTATGCATTTTAGTAATTTCTTTAATATTCGATAACAGGAAGGAGACAATCACAGCGGCCCAGTCGACCGGATAGATCCTCTCTCTTCTAGCAAGTAACCCGTGCTTCTCGAATCGAATAACACAGTGGAACCTGTATATAAGAATGCGTCTCTCTAATTCCCTGCCCGGGCCGGTTCTTTAGAATTCCCGATAAAAAATGCGCCGTTATTTTTGCAACTGCACTGGTCGGATTTTGTTATTTTTATTATGTTTCTCGTCCCAGTCGGTTACTGACCTGACTCTACGTCTACAGGGGGCTCTACTATCGAAACAACCGGCGTTCGGCCATGGGCGCCGAAATCATTTAAGGTTGTTACAGGGTGGCGCTTTTTAATACTTTTGGCGCGTATCAACTAAACTGAAACGATAAACCCTCAAACACGATTTTCAAGGAAAGTTTAATCATCGTCAAAAAATATTCTAATAAGTCTAGTCACTCCTTTGAAAGGCCGATTGGCCGACATTGGCCTTGAGATATAACGCAAGCGACGTACGGGGGTCATCAATATAAATAGTTTGACGCTGGCATGATTATTTCTATGCAAGGGAATTTTCAGTCCCCTGCCAGCTGTCCGGCTGGGAGAGGGCAGGAGACAAATTTCCATGTACGCAAGTGGTTGGACTTATTAGAATGTTATTCAAAGATTAGTTTCTGTTTGACCTCGGACTAGTAATGTCACGCAATAAAAAGCTACATAGCTTTTTCCGGGAAGTCGGTTGGCAGTGCCGCATCAACTAATTTTAACCCTCGGGGATCAAGGAGAGACTTACTGTCTTTTTTCTGGGGCTATGCGCTGTAAGCAAAAATTTCTATAAACCTGGTGTTTTTTTTTTTTCATTTCTGTTTGCACAAGGAGTTTTCCAATGGCAAAAAATGGATGCGGGCGTACCGGGAAGCGTCAGAGCTGACAAAAAGCGGTTGTGCGCAATACCAGTAGCAATTTTGGTTTGTTTTCTTTGGGATACTCGCCTTTTTACTTTTCGGAAAATGGGACCTCTTCGGTCCAGGTCCCAAGGTATCACGAGCTGACCCTGTTCAGCCCTATTGACCCCTATGAACTTGCAGATTACCTGCAACAAAAAATAAGAAAACCCCCCAAAAAACCCAAAAAAATCAAAAATATTAATCTACGTTTTGGTGGCAAGTTTCCACCGTTATCCAGATGAAATTAAAACAGAAAATTAAACTAAATTTTAAGAAATTTTTGCACTAAAACTTAGGAAATTCCGATGGCTTTTATGACGTTTTATCATTTTTGATATTTTTTTAGTTTCATCTTGATAATGGTGTTCCTACTTGCACCGAAATAGATAATTTTGACTTTTGATCTTTTGGGTCAAATAAAAGTCAGCTCGTATACTCGGGACCTGACCGAAGAGGTCCATTTTCCTTAAAGTAAAAAGGCAAAGAAAACAAACAGAAACATGAATCCGCCACAAAACTATAAAAATATTTAAAACTTTTGATTTTGTGAAAAATTTGGAATTTTTGGGGGCTTTAAATGTCCTTACCATATTGCAATATTTTCGATATTTAGTTAAAACCCTTATAGATTGGCAAAACCAAATTGCGATATATTATTCTTTTGGGAATTGTTTGCAAGTTTTAGACATAATTGTTTTAAAATTTAAAATGCGGGCAGGATTTTATTCCATTCATTAAATTCAAAAAAAAGAGAAGAAATCCCAGCAAAAACATTTATGTAAAATAAGGGCCAATTTCCTATCCAAAAATATCAGCCTCTTAAAATATCGAGATCTAAAATTAGACCAAGTCCTGTCCACAATTTTATTTTAAATAAATTACATACCCAACACACTTTTCTTCTATCTAGAATACATAACTAAAAAGAACATTTTGGTTGTCTGCCTCTAACAAAAAATTTGTAAGTAAATCTTAAATTTTCTTAAACATTGTAAACCTACATTTCCTCTTATTAATACAGCTGTTTTTCAAAATAAGACAAGCAAATAACGGCTTTTTGTTTGGAATATTTTTATTATGTTTTCTATGCACCAATCCAATTACTAATCAAAATTTGGACCCTAACTTGTTTCTAGATTTTTTAAGAACAAATGACTTAACTGCATTGTCTAATATTTCCTTGTTATTTGAATGTAAAATTGCTCAAATTATTTCTTATTTAAAAGAGAAAAATTACTTTTGTACTGTGTAAGCGGTAAATTACGAGCGATTCCTCATTTTGAAACTTATAGATAATAATTCTAATCCAAAAAAACCTTCCCATTGTTAGCACCGTAAAATGTAAATATTGCCTTGAAAATAGCTTAAATAATTAGTCATTAATTGGTCAGCTAATTTCAAGATTTGGTCAGATCTCAAAACGAAAAAATTGAAAGTGGTAATTTTTTAAAAACCTTTAGCACCCTAAATTTAAGATACAGGTGCCCGCAATAAAAAATTAACCCCAAAATTACTACAAATTAATTGATCAGTCAAACTTTTTGCTGAGGACAAAACTTTTAACATCCCAAAATAATCCTATTGGTCAATTAAAAATAAAATTTAATGGTAACGAACTAGCATATAATTGGTCAAGGGCAAATTTTAATTGGTCAGTAAATCAACAAAAGAAAATAAAAGATTAACACTTTAAGGTCATATGTAGCACCACAAAAAACGTCGAACATCAACAACAGCTCAAAATATTGACGATGAGTTAAATCGACATTTAATTGGTCACATAAAATCATTAATTGGTCAGCAGGTTTAGAAAAGAGATATAAAGTGTTATCATTAGTAAACCCGTCGGAAAAAAATGTTTAGTGCAGGAAGCTGATAAAGAATGAAACAAAGTTAAAAAATCAGCAGTTTTTACAAAGTTTGTAATTAATTAGCCCTAAAGGCATTAGAAATTATATAAGCCAATAAAGGAGTAAAGTGGTCATTTTTACTTGGAGTGCATTCATAAATACACAAAGGACTTTATTAAAGGGATTTTTACCGGTATAAATGGTCGCCCCGGTTGGAGTTAGTCAGTCCTGGATGGGTACAAAAATTAACATAAAGCCGATAAAAGCGCAATATGGTCATTATTTTATATTGGAGAGTATTGATGAATTCATTTAGTGACTGTATGGAAGAAATTCTTTACTTGGATCATTGGTCAGCCCTAGTTTGTAATTGCTCAGCCCTTAATGAGCATAAAAATTAAATATATAGCCGATAAAAGCGTAATATAGTCTACCAGCTCTCTTACTATAGCCACCTTAGTCCGTTTTAAACGCACACCACTGCTTGGCCTAATATTAAAACATCCCAATCTATAAAACCTGGACGCCCCTGACTCTAGAAATCTCCTAACTTGACTCCGGCATAGTCACTGGGCATCGCCAGTCGATCTTGATTGACGACCAGTTGAATTTTTAATTTCGGCCATTGTTTCGCATCAGCATCTGCGTTCGCTTTACCGACTCGACGTATCGCATATTTGATAACGACTTTTTTTGTAACTTGATCGCTTCACTGGAGGAGAATAGATTTTTGTTTCGTTCCTCTGGTTGTGGAGTTTTCTTTTTAATATGTCGAATGCCCACTGACGCTCCTTTTGAATTCGAGGCAGGACGTTCTAAAGAGAAAATGTTATTCAAAAATCATCTATTTTATGAATAATGTTTGTCTGTATTTGAAAACCCCAAAGGCTTTTTTTGTTTGTCGTTTTTTTTAACTGAAGCTTTTGGTAATGACATAGGTATAACGAAAGTGAAAAACTGGTCTTGACTGAGAACTCCAGAACAATAATTGAATTTAAGCTTTAAACCAATTATAACCAAAAGAAATCGGTATTTACCACTGCATTTAGGCGGGTATGGTTGTTTGGTTATGACTGTTTATTCATATAATACACTACAACAAAATCAAACTTTTTTTTGTTGCATAAAATTTATAAATGGTGGTTTACTAATTCGAGGTCACTGATTTCGCATCTACCCTTACTTTTATTGTATCATCTTAAGTTTTTAGATATAGCTACTTTCTTCGTTCTTACCTTCATATTGACTTTGTTTACATTTTGTATATCTATTTCACTTGCGTTTTGCACAAATGCATGTAATGTCTATCATGTCTACGTCGAGAAGGGTTTATATTGACGATCCAAATTGGTTTTGTGGTTGATGTGTTTTTCAAAAATTTCGTTTGACTGTGACAGACCTTGTAAATCAAGCAAGGGCGTAGCCATGCATACGCAAGGGGGGCAGCCGCCTCCCCTCCCCTGGTAGGGATGGACAATATTAATCATGTATATATAGATGTAAAACTAAAATCTAATTTTAAGTATGACTTACCTTTTAACTTTTTTTAACTATTTTTATTTACCCAGGTATCTGTATAGATTCCTATTTTTAGGTCAATTTTAGAATAGTTTTAGTTTTCTTTATCTTCCGCCACCCTAACCAAAATTCATAAGAAGTGTTGAATACCCAGTATTGTATGCAAAATCTTTATTTAGGAATTGGGTTTATCGGCTACCAGGAACAGAAACACTTTTAATTTCCAATCTCCAATGATCTAGCGGGAATCTGTTAATCATCACAATGAACTTATCACACATCAGCATCAACTGTTAGATCTGTTAAGACTTTAAAAGATCCTTTTTAATAGGTACTGTCTACATCTAAAGAAAGTTCTGATGAAATGAATGAGCTGAGCTGTGTGTGCGAGGATGAGTTCGCGCCAGGAAATTTTTGAGAGCAAGACCATTCAATTAAAATGAGCACAAAATCACACATTGGTGAACGATCGTTCTCAGCAACTTGAATGCAACATGAGCATCAAAGTACACTTCCTTAACAGCAATTTAGATCATTTTTCGGATCTCTCGATGACTTGAGTAAAAAAATGATTCCTTCAAGATATTCAGACTATAGAGAAACTATTTCAAGGTCACTGGCTTATGATGACCGATTATTGCTGGAGTATTTAGTGTCCATCGGCCCTAGTTAGTATAAAATTTTTCCACAATGTTGCCATATATAAGTTAAGTTAATAGGCATATATGCCAACTTTAGACTAAACTATACTTAAAAGAGGGATTATAAATCAAAATTCACATGTCAGCTTAATTCCATGTATTTAAATTATCGAAAGAGAACAGAATGCTGTAGGTACTGAATTTAATAATGTTATTTTTACCCAATCTTCTATTTTTTAATAGAAAAAACTTATCTACAATTGTTTATTTTGTACATTACTTTTTTTAAATTTATTTAATTTATATTTAAAGAAAGTTTACTAAAAAGCCATAGAAACAAAATTTTGTTGGACCAATTTCCAATACTATTGGTCTAACATAACGTCAAATGGCAAAAATTAGATATAAACAATAATAAATATCAACTTTTTGCACACGGTTAAAATGGAATTATTGTCTTATTTTTATTTCTATTTTACTAATAAGGGCCGTTCTTAAATGCATTCGCATAACAGGGGAGGGGGGGTATCGCTTAGTGTGACAAGATATGACAAGAGGGGTCGGGGGAGACGGGGTCTAAGAAAAAGTGACGTTCGCAGTCCATAAAAGAATTCTTTCTTAATATTTTTTTCTTCATTTTTCAATTTTATTTTTTTGTCACGATAAAAAGTCATTTGTATTAAGCGTGTACATAATATATAAGTATTTTGATTTTGATGTATGCATTGTCGTTACAATAGCTTAATACAACTAAACATATTTACTTATGTTTTTTTCGGCACCGGCACTAGTAGTGTGGTGGTTACATTTTGTTTATATAACAAATTTTTAGGAACTTTTTGAGAGAGACTATATCTTCATTCTTATTATATACATCTTTATGAAGGGTTTTTAGGAAAAACTTTCCTACCACCTTGTATATCCAACAACTATTTTTTTTTTTACAAATAAGGCTTGGTCTAATTCTGAAATATACCTGTTTAGGCTACCCTGTATTTAATTACACATAACTCGCGTTTTGTGGATGACAGTAAAAGGTGGATGACCTACTAATTTTTTTTAAATGTTTTAACGACCGCTTAATTTGTCTATTAAAAATTGCAACATTCAAAAATTAGATCAAAACTTTACCGTGACCGACAATAATTTCGTCTAATTGTTAAACGTGAGTAATTAGCACAGAAAATTGGTAATTATACCAAAACGGTAAGGATTTTAAATTTAAAATGGCAAAGAAGTGCTAAATATTAAAGTTTGCTCAACCGTAGGTTCAACGTGGCGTAACGAAAAAAATAAATTTCAAAAACCAGTGGTGGAGCTAGGGGAGATCTGTAGGTTTTGAGGAAACCCAGCTACTGACAGTTTATTTTTGTTTGAGAATGACATAAGCAAAAAGAAATAAAGAAAAGTATCCCCATCAGTCAATTGCTTTTGTAAGCATAGTTACTGACTTTTTAAACCAATACGATAATTGGTTTAGGTAGGTAGGTAGGTTTAAAGTGAGTGGACTTTTTACGCCCTCCACGGCGACCGCCCGGTCTATTGTGGCTCACACCTTTTTATATTTGTCTCAATAGGATCAGACTTCTAATGAATCCGATACCAGATTGGGAGAGAGTTCTTACATCTCCTCTTACTCCTGTCGCTACCGGACACGAGCACAATGTGTTCTGATGTGTTATTTTCTCCCTGTCTCCTGGAGAGTATGACGAGCAGACGGTTAGATCCGTCATGCCCTCCTCTCCCGGTCTAGTGATGTGGGTAACTACCAGGTCCTTGTTACGGGAACCAAATGTTCTTTCTGAGGCCGCATCTCCGGCCTTACCCTATGAAAACGGTCCTATCCGCTTTCTGTTTAAAGCCAGGGAACCCTTTTCCCTATAAAGGCGGTTCTGTCCGCCTTCTGTTTGGATTCAGGGATCCCTTCCTAAGCACCTGTTTGATCGGGATGAATAAGCCCTTCCCCGTGAAACAGGCGCCGGTGACTTCAGGGGCACCTTTCGAAACGGATTCACCCGTTTCGGTCGGCGTACCTTTGTCTGCTTGTGACCTTGAGTAGCACCTCTCGAAACGGATTTATCCGTTTCGGTCAACGCACCTTTGTCACTTTTTTCCAACAAGGTCTTAAGATGTGTAACATCTTCGGGCCGATACGAAACAATAGACGCACTACACGACATGGCCGACATAGAAAGAATGGATGAATACATATACAACATTGCTTGTAAATTCTATCAGAAACAAGCACCATCATCCATTCTTACTAGACATTTAACTAACCTAAAACAACATAACCAGACGAAACACAAACCATTATACTGGAGACTGCCCTTTTATTATGGAGATGAGGACTAGTCCTTACTATCCCATCCTACTCTTAAAATCCTTAAAATATTTAAATATTGTATAAATAACTTAAACTAACCACGTGAGCATGATTAATGTATATAAAGTATAAATCAATATGTATGAATGAGAATGAATGATAGTGTGGATGCACCAAGGTGACAAGAACTTGGTTTCTACGCGCGCTACGCGTACCTGATGAAAATCGAGTAGGTTTTTGCATTTGCCTTTTCCTACAAAAATCACTAATTACAAAATTATTACAACTCATTGAAACAATCAATCTTCAAACTATCTTAAGTAACAGCAAACTGCTTAGTCGTTTGTAAGGTCACCCCGGGAAATGACATTACCATGAAAATAAAAATCGTTACATCTACCTCAGAAGAGCGACCATCAGCTCTGGCCCACCTGGCTGACTTGTCTTCAGGATCCTGAACAAGGAAAACTGTAGAAATAACATTATATAATGTATATGTAATGACATGTAAATTACCAATAATTAATATAGCGCTTGTTTGAGTTGAGTTGAGTTGAGTTGTCATTTTTTCCTATGAAGCGGTTCTGTCCGCTTTCTGTTTGGAGCTAGGGAAGTAATAGTCCACCACGGCAGAGCCCCGCATTACCGCAGTAAGGCTAGATACTCTGAGAGGTTGCCCTGTATCTCAAAGGCACCGTTGGAGACACCTGTTTAAGGCACAGGATGTCATTCACTCATCAGCACGGTATGCTAACACCTTGAGTTAAGCCTTGTGTTCATCTTAGCTTCGGATCCCATTTCATACGCTAGCCAAAAGAGTTGCCGATAACCAGCAACTACTCTAGCGCATGTTCCAAAAGATCCTACTGGGCCCAACCACGACAACGACGTGTGAACACAGCGGTTGGGATAATTGGTTTAGTTGTCAATCGAAAACGAACAGATTATAGAAGTTTTCCACTTTATTTTGTGATTATTATCAAATACATATAGATATATTTTTGATGTGTGGAATTTTGTCCTTTTTGTATGTTTCGTGTTCTTAAATGCTTTTGGCTAATGGTCTATATATATTCCACACATATAATTTGATACAGTTACAAGAGATTTTATAATTGACACTATTTGTATTTTATTTAGCACGGCTTTATTTTTGTTATTTGTTTTTACACTAAAAATTAGCTTGGATGAATCCTTTCGTTGCAGCTGTCATTACGAAGAACCATCATATTTACACTTTGGGCGAAAATCTTAAGGAGAAAATTTGGGGAGTAACAATCGAGAAGGGGTAAGCATTTTAAATTCTTAAATGTTAAATGTATGAAGAAATAGTTTTACAACCTTTAGTTTCATCAGAAAGTTTGGAAACAATAAATTGTAAATACTTGTTAGTCCAGAAAACGAAGCTAGAAAAAGTGCAAAACCTCGAAATTTTTTCAAAATGCATAGATTTGCATGAAAATTTGGGATTAAGCTTAACTTACCCTCCTCTTCAAAATCTATATTATGCCGATGGGCGCTCTTTATTTTTTAAGGGTGAAAACTACCCTTTATTGCTAAAACCTACAAAACTATACATTAAAGCTTAAGTTAAATAAAATTTGACTTAAGTAAGTTGAAAAAGGAGTATTTTGTTTCTATGAAACATTATTTGAATATAGCCCTTTAAAATCAACCCCTATTATGATTTAAAAATAAATATATATTTACCCTAAAAAATGAATATATTATCACAGTGTTTTCCTTGAAAATTAAAGATTAAGCGTAACTTACCCTCCTCTCTTATTTGCTGAAGGTAGCTTTTTATTTTTTAGAGGTGAAAACTACCTCTTATCGCAATAACTTTCAAAGCTTTCATATTAAAGCCTAAGTCCAATAAAATTAAGCTCATATAAATTGTAATAAGTATTTAATTCTTTAAAACATTATTTAAAATATTTCAACCCTTGAAAGTCAACCCTTATAATAATTTATTAAAAAAATTGTTTACCCTAGAAAAATTACCATATTGTCACAGAGTTGTAATTAAAAAATCTTGCAGCTCAAAAGTATTACTAATTTAATTTTTTAATCCTTAATAATTGACCCCTTAAAATATTGCAATGCCAAAATAGTACATAACTGCGGATTTTTTAAAAAATGCATCAAATCGGTTTTAAAATGCTCCAAAAAATTGGTATTTTAAGCATAACTCCTTCAATTTTTATGATAAAAAGATCTTTAGAAAACCATTTTGTTGTTTTTTTAAGAACTATAAGTATCTATATATTAAAACTGTTAAAAACCCTTACTTTTTTAAAGGGGTGGTATAAAGGGCTGAGACCAGGTAGTGGTAGTGGTCGTCTATACACACACGTTTTAAACGTTTATATCTTACTTAATTTTCGTCATACAGTAAATTTTAAAAAAGCAAAATGTTTGTAATTTAAAAAGCTACAATTTAATACTCCAGTAATTTTTACGTATCTCCCTTAGTTTTTGAGTTATTTTAAAGAAAAGGTCATTTTTTATTAAATTTTTGAAATTTGACTTTTACTTCCAGCTTCAGTTTTTTCAAAATTAATCAATTTAAATCGGTTAAAATTTTAGAATGTATTTATGATACATAGATAAAAAGAATTAAAAAAGGGCTACGACTCATTTTAATTAGGGTCGTAATTAGGGGGTTGTTTTTGAAGATTTTTGCACTCAAGAAAGGTTAGTCTAACCTTATTTTAATTATATCTCACTCAATTTTTATGATATAAATCTTTTTAAAAAAACGTCTTTGCAAATGCTTCAAAAATTTTTCTCGAAAAATACGTAGATTTTGCGTTATTTGCCTTTGAAACTCTGAAATTGTGTGTGATGAATAACAGCTAACCTTTAACAAACCACAACTTGGTTTGTATTGGTCCCACAGCAACCATTTTATTCGTATTTTTAAAAGCTGCAATTTTGTTATTTACAGTTTTTTTTTTTTGATAAAATGCATACTTATCGATTTATTTCGAAAAAACCGATTAAAAATGTTGATTTTATCGACGAAAAACTCCGACTTTCGATCGCGAATAAATCGAAAAGTATGCATTTTACAAAAAAAATGCATAAATTATTTTTTGCTTAGAAAATATTTTTCTATTGATTCCTGTCGTCAAAATGTAAAAAAATTCACCCCCGCGATGGTTTGGCAACCACCCCCAAGGTAAAGGCGCCCTTCGGCATGATAAAGACTTTCATACTTCTACAATTCGCTACCTACTATCAAAAGTTAAAGTCTTTCTATGCATTTTGAAAAAATTGAGAGGCAAAATGGTTAAACTAAAACAAGATCTGAAAAATCAGGCACCTCTGGTGTAACATATATTAAAATATGGCGTACAAAAGATCAAAATATCAAACCTGTCGGTTGCCTTTTAAGATGTTTTAAATTACATACCCTGGTAAAGAGACGAACAAAAAAGTTAATCGGTTCTTGGCTGTAATATAACTTAAAAAAAGTTTAGATAATATCGAGTTACTTAACTCTTACAGTTGCCGTGTGACTTGCATGCATCAACTAATAGAAGTTTGTCGGATACATTTACTATACATTTTATTAAAAGTCGTAATTGCTTACTCATTATAGGGTTCCTGGGTTCGTATAACCGGCTTGTGATATGTTGTAAAATCCAGTTACTTTAAAGATATTTTATAGGTATAGGCAAAATAAGACAAATTAATTAGATTACTTCATTATCACATCACACAAAGTAAAAAAAAAATAATTAACACAACTTTTTAAAACTTGGAAACTCACCTTGGTTAGTTGGTAGCGCTATTAACTATAAGGCAATAAAAAGGTAATAAGGAACAGAAGAGCAACTGTAAGATTGATTACGCAGGCCCACAAAAAAAAGTGGTGTGTGCTGGGTGTCGGTCTAGGATTTTCCGGCGTACTTTTTTTCGCTAAATACGAATCAGAACTTAAAATTGGGGGTCAAACAGCAAAAAATTGAGAAAACCCCCAAAAAATCGACACGGTACATTTGCTGGCAGAAACCTGCTACCACGAAATGTATGGACTACTACAACAAAATTTCTGCGTTTCTGGAGGACTGTTGCTTCTCTGATCATAGGGTGTTGGTCATGGACATTGAGCAAAATAAGCATTTTTGAGGAGGTAAGTTTATTAAACATAAAAAAACGTTGCTATACAAATGAAAATAAAAAAGTATTTTATAAATATTCACTCTGAAACTTGGAATGACGTCATATCAGAAACAGACATTAACTTAAAATTTGAGAAGTTTTTTAGTATTTTTTCTACTACTTTCAGTTATCCCTTCCAGAAATAGAATTTCGTAAAAGAAATAATAATTAAAAATGTCGGTTAAATGGTATTATAGATGGATTAACGATGATATAAAAAGGCTTTCAATTCAAGTCAAAAATCTGCACGGGTTGTCTTCTATAACACGGGATCAGACCCTTAAGATAAAATATAAAAACTTAAATAAACATCACAAAAAAATTATAAGTGATGCCAAAATAAAGTTCAATGACCGATTGCTTGAACGATCGGAAATCATAAACAGAACAGCGTAGTCAATAATAAATACAAATAGAGGAAAAAATACTTTCCATTTTCCGGCAGATTTTATAAACCCAAATACCAATAATTTTAGCAGTAGTAGTAATAAAAACAAAATTTTATGCGATAAATTTAACCAACATTTTTCTTCATCAGTAAATAAAATTGCAAATGATTTAAAGAGTAATAAGCGGAAACACTTTCCCAAATATACAAATACTACGTATATCCAAGTGTATAATGTAATTCAAAAAGTTGCAAAAAAAGTCAGCTGGTGCTGACGTAATACCCTGTTTTATATTAAAGCACGTTGCCGATCTATTTGCTTTCCTCTGGATAATATAATTAACTTATCTTTTAGCAGTGGTGTTATTTCAAATATATTGAAAATTAACAAAGTAATACCCATCTATAAAAAGGACGACCGCGGATCTATTAAGAACTATAGACCGGTTTCTAATTTGTCTATCTTTTCAAAAATCTTTGAGAAAATTTTTTATGACAAACTTATTTAATACTTTAAAACAAATAAATTGTTCTCTCTTTTTCAACATGGGTTTTTGGAAGGCAAATCGACTGAAACTGCCTTTTTTGAGGCACTAAGCTTTGTAACAAAAATATTAGATCAGGGACTCTACACAATAGGCATTTTTTACGATTTAAGTAAGGCTTTCGACGTAATAGACGGTAAAATTCTAAAGGAAAAGCTTAAGTCTTATGGTATCTATGAACCTCCTTTGGAATGAATAATATCATATATAACAGATAGGCAACAATATGTCTAGCTTACTGCCAGGAACGGTGAATGCGAAAACTTTGCCTATAAGTCTGACACTCTTTCTCTAAAATTTGGAGTACCCCAGGGTGGAATATTGTCTCCACTTCTTTTTTTTTAAATTTTGTAATGATCTTTCAGATCATCTGAGCAAAAATAGCGATGTGCATATCTGTCAGTTTGCAGATGACACTTCTATTGTAGTTAGGGATCGCTCATATACAGGGGCAGTTGAGACCGGAAATAGAGTATCAAAAGAGTTTTTTACATAGTGCCAAGAAAATGGGCTCTTACTAAACGCAAATAAGTCAGTCGTTATCCAATTTAAAAGTAGTAACAAATTAGACAAAAACCCACAGAGTTCGCAAATAAAACCCAATAAAAATTACATTAAAAACGAAGAAAATACAAAATTTCTTGGCTTAAACATAGAAAGTAAACTTTCGTGGGACTAGTTTGGCAACATCGTGTTTTGTGGTAAATAATTTGGGAAAACAGGTAAATAAACATGTAGTACTTCTGTACATAAATGCGTGTGTCCAGAGCAGACTAGCTATATGGTAGCACTGCTTGGGGTTCTTCGTCAGGAATAAATAGATTACTAGTTCTTCAAAAGCGTATGTTGAGATCTTTGGAGGGAGTCACCTTCCTGGAGCATGCTGCTCCTCTATTTAAAAAGTATAAAGTTATGACCGTATATGTTTACTTTATTTCTATAAAATTTTGACTTTCTATAAAAAATACCAACACTGTTTTCCTACAAATTCTCAGTTTAATGTTGGAATGCAAACGAGATATCCCTGCAATCTTAGTGTTATGAGACATAACAATGCATTTTTTGAAAAGAGTTCATTGTATATGACTGTTAAGGCATGTAACGTAATGTAAGAATTTAAAAAATTTAAGTCAGTTATCAAAGATATATTTTTAGAAAACCCTTTGTATTCTCATTTGGAGTACTTTAATCTCATATTAATATAAATAACTATTCTTGTAGGATTTTATTTTCCCCTGGTGGCTTTTTATGTCTCTAGGTCTCTTGTTCGTATAATAATTTATACAATATATTTACGTTGTTTATTTTAATTTGTTATTGCATTTCGTAATTTTAAGTAATTAAATTCGTGTATTTTAATATTTATTGTTATTAGGTTTAGTTAGTTTTATATTTGACGCATGCTTTGTTCTCAATAATGAAACTTTTGTAATGAAGAATAGAAATAAATAAATGAATAAATAAAAAATAATAAATAAATATATATATATATATATATATATATATATATATATATATATATATATATATATATATATATAATATATATATATTAATATATACTATGAGAGTAAGAAAATCTATGAAACAAAAAAAGCTTTTTAAATTGCCTATAAAAAAGTTATATAAACATTTTTAAAAGAGATAAATATGAAAGGAGATATACACGAAAATGTAATTTTGACAAAAATTTTAGTCCAAAATGGGATTTTTTTTTTATTAATGTGATTTTTGAGTTTTTTTTAATAATAAATCATTTATTTTATTTATTTAAATATTTATCACCTAAAATTTGCAGAAAAAAATCCAAAAATAAAAAACACATCAATTTTTTCCAGAGGTACCTTGAAAAAATCCTGAAAATATTTGGTTTTATGATTATAACTCGAAAAGTATTGCATTTAGATAAAAAGGTTACATAACTTAAATAAAGGTCTTTTAAAAAAACATTTTTTTCCAGAAAATCCTAGTCCGACACCCAGCACACACCACTTATTTTTTTGTGAGCCTGTGTTATGGTTTTGGGGTGCCTAAATATGAAAAAAATACGATTACTATTACTATCCAGAGCTGTCAAAACAAAAGTACTTCAAGTAAAATTTTACTTGAAGTACATTTTTGTACTTCAAGTATTTTACTTTAAATACTTTTTATTAGGAGGTACTTGTACTTGTACTTGATTAGTTTTTATGAGGATACTTGGATTTTTACTTGATTTAACCAAGTAAATTACTTAAATTATTTATTTAAGTACTTGAAGTATTACGATGTACTTGAGGTAAAAAAAAAGTACTTCAAGTAAAAAAAGTACTTTAAGTAAAGAAAGTACTTCAAGTAAATAAAAAGTACTTGAAGTAAAAAATCAACCAAGTAATCGAATTTACACGCCTTAGATAATCGTACAAACAAGTTAAAACAAGAAATACGCGCAACTGCTGCTGTTTCTATTGTATTGCATTATAGCGCTCATTTGAATTGGATCCAATAGCAAGACAAGTGTAACTATTACTGAGAATTAGACTTTTTGTTCTTTAAATCGGTCTTGTGTCAACGTGAAAATTATAAGTGCTCTGGTCTGGTAAAAATAAAAAACAAAGATACCTAATAGTAGAAGGTATCCCAAGAATAGGTTTTGGGTGCCAACCTGTTGTAGGCACCCATATGAAAACACTCGCTTTTGACAGATGTATCGGATGCCAACGGGTGCCAACTCTAATCCGTTGGCAACCACAGAGAAAAAACCCATTTTGGGAAAAACCAATATTTCCTTTAATAGTTTAAGGTCCAAACGCTCACCCGAGTACGGTATTGTAGGCCTGTTGCCATAAATTTACATACGAAATTTTACATTATTTCGGACATCGGATGCATAAGATCCCTTAGAATTAAAACACTTAGCAACCCCACTTGTTTTCCTAACTATAGTTTTTACCGACTGGCCTACTTTCCAATGACGTAGGGTTCAGTCCTTAAAGCTTTTAGGAGTTGTTGGAAAACGCCGTTTTGAGGAATAAACCCTCTAACTTTCTTACAAAAAATACTACTCATGTATAATTTGTTTTACTTGAAGTACTTTTATTTACTTCAAGTACTTTTATGTACTTCAAGTACTTTGGTTAACTTCAAGTATTTTGGTATACTTCAAGTACTTTGTTTTACTTTGAGTACTTTGTTTTACTTCAAGTACTTTGTTTTACTTCAAGTACTTTGTTTTACTTCAAGTACTTTGTTTTACTTCAAGTACTTGGATTTACTTCAAGTAAAATACTTGGGTGGTACTTCCAGTACTTTTTCAATTTACTTGAAAATGCAAGTACATTTTAATGAATACTTGGTACTTGAAGTAATTTTTAAAAATCAAAAACTTGGTACTTGTACTTGAAATACTATTTAAGAGTACTTTGACAGCTCTGTTACTATCATGCAAAAAATTCTAAATTATTTCGAAAGCTATGCATGATTAGCAAAAACATGTAAAAAGCTTTTTTGTAGATAATAAAATTATTTTTATTATTTTGAAGTCGAAAAAAAGAAAAACTTTATTTTTTTTCAATGAAAACGTAACGCTTCTTACGATTTTGGATTTCATGACATCACTTTGGATTTAAATAAAAGTGAAGTAAATTTTGATATTTTAATTGGAGGACTCTGTATAACAGATATATTGTTTTTCTACTACTGTATAAATAAGAAAACTTTGTGGTCCTAGCAACGCGAATGATAACGAAAGAGAACCTTCGTGTTACCTGGTTGCTAAGCGTTGCTAGCTACGAAAGTAATATTTTCAGCGCCTGGACAAAAAAGTAAGAGTAAAAAAAAGAAAATATGCTTGTGGGAAATATTAGGATTTATTTATAAAAAGTAACTAATTTATGACAAAATATTTTAAAAAACTAGGTTAGGTATTAACATTAAAAGTAATTGCGCAATTTGAGCAATTAGCAAAAGAAATTGGAGGAATAATACTTGAATTAACAGTTTTTAAATTTGTTGTTGGGGTATCGTTATCACCTTTAACTACGTTAATATTCATATTTTTCACTGTTACTTCATTAGAGGAAATATTGGTAGGAATTTCGTGTAAAATCTTCTTTGAAATTTCCACCTTATTACTATAGGATTCAGCAATATATCCCTCCGCAACAGAAGAAGACTTCCAACCTCCATGCCTTTTTAAGTCCAAAATATCGACATCCGAAGCATTGGCAAGGAACGTAGTTGACGTTCTTCTAAAAGAATGGCCAGTGTATCTACTGCTGTCTTCAAGCTTCAAAAACTTCGCAATTTCTTTAGGTACATTTGAAATAGTGTGCTTTCCAATTACTTGATTAACACATTTACCTCTTTCATAACGATACAATAAACGCTCATCTAGAGAATTCCTTGGTCTCAGATTAATATATTCCTGTAGAAATCTGACATAAGGAACTGAGCCTTCATCGTTGGTTACTACAAAGTTTCTTTTAACTTTATTTTTAGACTCCACTATTTTTACTATAGCCACGTCATTTCTTATTTCTACATCACTTAGCTTCATTCTGTATATTTCGTCTGTCCGGCATGCCCAGCCACCCCCATAATGGCTATTACTTTCCTTGCTAAGTAACTTTGATCAGGCGCGTTAAGTAAAACTTTATGATTTCTTCTTTTTAAAAAATGTTTGACTTTTTGCCTCATAACCATCGTTTTCCTTTTAATAAAAGCAACTAGTTTCTTGAACTCGAAATATCTTGATTTTTGTTTACGGAAATTGTTAACTTGAGCATGGAATATACAGACCAGAGGTTGGTGGTGATAAAGACTCGGATTTTTCTGAAAATACGTGACATCACATTCTCGTCAATCCGCCCCACATTTTTTGTAGCAAGCCATTCAGAAAACGATTTATATGTTTGATGGTACCTCTCTTTAGATTTGTCTGGCAGAAGTGAGGCACACGCAAGGTCAGCTGCCTTTTGTTCCATTTTCATATTCATTTAACATTTTAAAATGGGAATGGATTTATACTAAATTAACAATAATTCAAAATCTGACAAGTGCTGATGACAGACAATGTCAACAATAAATGTGTTGCCATGGATTAATTTTTAACAGGTAAAATTTCAAAATCTCTGATATTTCTATTAAAACATGATGTTAATGATTATTAAATTATGCGATACATAGAACAGTAGCAGAAAAAATATAATACATTACACGATGCGAAAGGCCTTTCAAGTGTTCGGAGGTTTTAAATAGCCTCGGCTTCGCCTCGGCCATTTAAAAACCACCTCACACCAAAAAGTAAACTTTCGCATCTTGTAATGTAAATAACTATTTCGCAATACCGATAAAGCCAAGAAAGTTAAATTAAACATATTACATTTTTAAAGCCTCGCAAAGTCTTCCACTAAGTTTTCCACAAGTTAAGGCAATTTGTTGCTTTTCCTACAAAATACAGCAACTTTTTCTGTCTTCCACTTGTGAAGAGACAAATCTTTCACTAAGTTTTGGTGTCCCGCGGAGTGTCGTTAAAGATCAAAGAAAGTTGACAACTAAAAGTGGAAGCTTTGTTGCCGCGCGCTTTGCGTAAGAAACTTGTGGCAAACTAGTGGAGAACTGAAGAACTACTGCCTAAACCTTTCGCGCCAATTCTTCGTCAATAAGTTTTCCATTTGTTTCTCTAAATTTGAGAAAAGCAACTTTTAGTTTTTTACAAAAAACTTCCACCTGTTGCTTTAATTTGAGAAAAGCAACTTTTTATTGACAACTTTTAGTTTTCTACAAACAGTCTTTTGTCAACTTTTAGATGTAAACTTTGGTGTAAACGCGCCTTAAGATATTTATTTGTTTTTCCATATAACTACGTAATGTGCGGTGGTTTGGACATTTTCACTCGCCATTTTTTCTAAAACCAAGTAAGATAGGTATAGCATATAATACAGGTTTTATATCAGGAATTTGAGTCCTGAAAAATATACAGGATATTTTTTCAAAATATTAAAATTCACATTTCCTGTTAAGTCGAAATTGATCGGCAAATGTTATTTTATCCAAAATCGGAATTTGATCATAGAATATATCATTCTAAAATTTGAAAGTGATATGTCTTTATTGATAAAAATAAAAGACTTGGTAATGATTTTGTTGTCACCCGGTATATTATACAAATATATTTACCCTTTGAACTACTGGATGTTGTATTTTTAATGTATAAAATAACTATTCTTGCTAAAATTTATCGGATAGAGAAATGTCAACTAAAGCCATTATAAAGAGTGTATTTATGTCATCATACATGACAACCAACCCGCTTTGTTTGTCATGTATGTTCCATGACTTTTCGCAAAATCTCAGGTGTTATGACACGCATTTCATTGCAAATGTTATCCCTTCGTTAAGGGATGGTTTGTGGCTTATTAACATAGTCTCTTTCTTTTAAATAGCTTTAAAGAAAAAAGTTTGAAGCGGTCAAATCCACTTAGCTCTGTGGGAAATTAAAATTACTTCTGCGCGAAATATTCGCGAAGAACTCCCATAACAGAACCATTGTGTTCCTTGCAGACTATGCCAGAAATATGTTTCAGGACTTTCTTCTAAGCTCTCCTGTACACGTTCAATGTTTTCGCCGGAGCACGCTGTATGTGGTTTTCCGGCACCAGAAAGGTTCCTTACTGAACCTTTTTGCTGAAAATTAGCAACCAACCGTATGATTGTTAGCGCTGAGGGCCCAACCCTCACATTAAAATGTCGGCGATATGCATATCAGAATAACTGACCTTTCTTTTGAAAAATAAAATTTAATGAATTTTGTTCCTTGTTCTATATATTCTATGCTTCATTTTAAATTCCTTAAGCCTTCTTTATAAATTTCTAAAAGAAAAAAGTAAATAAAATTATAAATAAAAAAGTTGTAGAGCAAATCATGCCGTTCATTTTATTCCACCCTGTATTATTTAAGAACAGCAAATATCGGCAGATGGCTTTAAAATCACCTAAAGATTTGCACAGAAAGATGTTTTGACTGTTTTATCTCACTTGAATCAATCAGATTAGCATTTTTCAGCTGGGTAAACTTTCTAATTGAGCCATTCGTAAATTTTAAAATATCATTATTTGTATAAGGGTGCTTATTGATAAATTCGTAGGCTACTAAACGCGACTTTAATAACTCCCAGACAGACCAGACCATTTTATTTCATCCAGAGATTCTAACAATTCAGTGAGCAATGGCCTAGGCTGATTTAATACTATATTGGTAATCAATGGAAAAGCACCATGTTACCCAAAACATTTAATTTTTCTGTGTAATATCATGTTAAAAAATTGTTTATTTTTTAACTTAATTTATTTCATTTGTGTTAATTTTCTTTATTAAGCCACAAACAAGAAATCACTTACAAAATACTTTACTTTAAGTCAACGATGACTATCTTATGTAATTGATCCCAACAATTTTACCTATCCGTTCTTTTTCTTCGATTAAAAGAAATTAGCCAATTTAAACAAAAACGAACTGCTCATGTGAGCAGTTTTAAATCCCCAAGAATGTTAATGAATTGCGGAATATGCAGTTTTTGGTGTTTTTCTTCTATTTCCACACGCAGGTGTACAGCAACTTTCTGGTATGCTTTTAACACTCATTTCGTGGAACTACATAACATGTATGTACTGCCAGTCTGCAATTTTAAGCCATTAACTAATTTTCATTGTCTTTGTTTGTTTATGCGGTATCGTTCACATTCCCCCATAAGTAGACGAACCATTTAGAGGTACCTTAACTTTTTGTTGCGTTCTAGTGGAAATACTAGCTAGCAGTGGCGTATTCAAAAGTAAGTTTCGGGAAGGGGGGTTTTGATGACATAAACATACAAAAACTTTATTTTCAAGCATAGAAATGTTTTTGTGAATAAAAAGCTAATTTATAGATTCTTTCGCTATTTATCGAGTTTTGTAAGAAGTTTTTTTTTAATAAACCATCAGCCCATAAAAGAAAAGAAAAAGAATTAGTAGCGTAGCCAAGGGGAATTATGGAAATATATCCCCCTATAACCCATGTTGTTAGCATCAAGGGAAGTAATAATTAATATTTATAAAGTATTTGAGAAACTAACCAAAAAACCACGACGGTTAGACTATGTGATAAATAATGGCCTCTCCTACAACTCGTAGCATTCCCGATTCCATTCAAAGAAGAGCTGTTCGTCTTATTAATGATCCCACGCTTACAGAAAAGCTTCCTCCTCTTGCCCACCGACGAGCTGTGCTCCCACAGCTGTCGCTCTTCTATAGGTATTTTCACGGCTCAGAGGACACGACCAGAACAATTTTTCCTTTAGCAGCTTCCAATTAAATTAGATTATTTGAGCGGAGATGGCAAAAATGACCTCCACCACTGCAACCTTACCAGATTTATTGTGGTTTCTCCTATCGTTCTTTAGAGTACCTTGTCCGGGTCCGTCTTCTTAACTAGACTCCAGAGTCTTGACACTGGCCACTCCATATATCTTGCTGGTTTTGGCTTTTCCTCACCAAGTCTAGTAAACATAAGCCTACATAGTGCTTCGCAGTGGCACCACACATGTACGGCTCGTGGCTTGGTACCCAGGCTACCGTAAGTTTGTTTGCCAAGTCGACTTTTTTCAGGGCCTGTATACAGTCCCCCACTAGTTTGGAATTAACTTTTGGAGAACTGGGCAGGCCGATTCTGGGAAGCAGTTTTTACTTTCCTTTTCTATCTCTTTAAACAGTGACAACTTATAACTACCGCTTAAGAGCAACAAGGAATGGATCCCTATTTTACATTCTCTTTCCTTATATTTTACAGAATCCCACTCTATGGCCTTAGGGCTGTGCTGTCTGAGTAAATGACGATGTGTTTTCTTTCTCCGCTTTGTTCAATTACCGGCACAATGCATTATTGCTGCGATTTCCGCTTCGAAAACCGTGGCGTGCTGACCAAGACTTAAGGTTATCTTTTCTCTAGGCTTGTCTCCATAGATGCCAGCTCCTACTCCCTTGTTGGTCTTGTAGCCATCTGTATACCAGATATGATCGACTTTGATTGGAGGGCCTTCTTTTCAGTCCTCCCTATCTGGTATGACAATCCGAAAGTGTCTGTTGAAGATATAGCGAGGAGTTGACCTGTCCGAAGGCATCTCAAACAATGAACTGACCTCTTGGTCCTCCTCTATTTCCCATCTTGAGGTCCTTTGATGTCCTGTAATTGGACTTTAACCTCGTTTGAGTCTATGGAGTATCGCCTTTACTTCTCCCTGTATGTAAATGTGGAGTGGCGGCAGATTTAGCAGCACTTCCAGGGCTACGGTTGGGGTTGTTCTCATAGCTCCCGTGATGCATACGCATGCTAGCCTTTGCACACTTTGAAGTTGTGAAGGCAACTGAGCCGTAGTTTATCATGGGTCTTATTACCATTTTATACAACCACATCTTTGGGTTAAGTCCCCAGCTTTTTCCACAAAGCCTGCGACATCTCCCGAGGGCAATTTTTGCCTTCTGAACAACTTTGTTGAGGTGTGGTCCCCAATTCATCTTTTGGTCATAAATGACTTCTAGATACTTGACCTCTTTTGAGAAGGAGATTTCCACTCCATTGAGCTTTGGACATCTGAGTGCCCTTAGCAGCTTCCAATAGACCAACACGGAGTGCAACTTTTATACATCCTTTTACAGTTAAAGTGAAGAGGCCCCCAACTCTCCGCTTTCTTCATTCCTTCATTCATAGAGTGTCTAGACTATGAAACTTGCTACCTGCAGAAGTTTCCCTTCTTCTCCTAGTCCCCAAACATTTAAGTCCAGTGTGAACAAACTCTTTTTTACCACACTTACGACACCCACCGTACGTTAGTACTTAGGCCTCAGCCTTCGTGGGCAGTCCACAGATAAAAAAAAAAAATATAAATATATATATATATATATATATATATATATATATATTTTATATATATATTATATATATATATTTATATATATAATATATATATATATATATATATATATATATATATATATATATATATATATATATATATATATATATATATATATATATAAAAAACCATTCATTTAAATATGTTCTGTAGTTTTGTGGCGGTTCATGTTTTGGTATGTTTTCTTTGGGATACTCACCCTACTACTACTACTTTGAAAATGGGACCACTTCGGTCCAGGTCCCGGGTTATAACGAACTTAGTCTGCTTAGCCCTATTGACCCCTATGAAATTACAATCTGCTTATATTCGTTGCATCATAGGAAAAAAGTATCATTGTTTTCAAAGCTTAAGAATTTTATTGAGGAAAATAATTTATATCTAAGACACCGATTTCTGGTAGATATAGGTATATATCATAACCTGCTGTCTTTATTTGATTCAGAGATACAATGAATACTTTCTTGAAGGCATCAGTAATTATTCCTGGATCTAAGCCCGCAACTTTACTGCCAGAGAAAAAGAGCAGGTTTTTGAATTGTGACTCTGAAATATAGCAAACCCCTTCAAATATGGCTCTCTCTTAAAGAAACAGAATTTGTTCTTATCGGAACAGGTTTTTATTCGGAACAGGTTTTTATTCAGAACAAGTTGGAACAGATATAGATCGATGAGTTTTTGCTTTGAATCGCCAAGCTTGGCCTTCTCATTTTTCATTTATAAGTATGTGGTGTAAGACTTTATATGTATGACAATGTTAAGTAAAATCAAAACTGCAAATAAATTATAAAAATAAAAATTTCAAGTTTAAACCAGCCTTTTGAATACCCTATGACATTAATGACATTCCCACCACTAAGTGGTACGCAAAAGGTTTACGTCTTGCTAGGTGGTACGCCTAGAAAAAAGGTTGGGAAATGCTGGCCTAGATAGTTTAATATCGTGTTCTTTACAAAATGTCACGTTTTGAAGGATTCATTAATGTTTGGATCTTAGGATTATATCAAATTTAAAATTAGACAATGTTTAATAAAGTATTTTATTTAAACAGTCTACATGAATAAGCTCTGGGAATTGACCCTCAAAACCCCGCAATAATACGCCAATGGTATCGTTCACATTCCCTCATAAGTAGACGAACCATTTAAAGGTACCTTAACTTTTTGTTGACAAGGTAAATGCATTCTGGTAGGAATAGTGACTAGCGTTTTCAAAGTGTAATGACCTAAATTGAATTTAAAAGTGTATGTTCAACGTACCTATAAAGTTTTTGTTGATAATAAAGGTAAAAAATAAGTATTTTAATGCATTTTCCCACGTGTTAGACACGATAGTTTCTCAAGCGTGTTCGAAATTACGTAAAGTACACTATTTAATATTATCGATAATTAATTGCTGGTTAAAATTGTATTTTTCATTTTTGAATGCAATAAAAAAGTAATTTTTGATTAGGAAAACAACGATATTCAAAAAGCATAATTGTGATTTTGGCGCAGTTCAAAATAATGCAATATTTTTGCTGTTACGTTCCTTATATAAAGTATCTATATAACAAAAATTAACAAAACAATCCTTGAAATCAAGATTTTTGTAATAATCGTTTATTTCAATAAGTGTCTTGTTAATTTTTGTATTGCTTTGGGTATAATTTATAACATAAACAAAACCTAAGGGACCCATATACCTACATATCTGATAGGTAATGCTTAAAATGAACAAACAAGCAATGTAATTGGCTACATTGGAAATTTAAGGAATACAACGCTAAAGTTTCTTAAAATTGTTGGTGGAATCAACCATTAGTAAAAATAGGCACAAAAATGGTTACTTGTCTAGGAAGTAGGGTTCATTCCCGGGAATTCTCGGCTCGAGAATTCCCGGGAAATCGTTGGGTTTTGTTCCCGGGAAATCAAGCTCGAGAAAACTCGAGAACTCGAGAAATCATATTTGAGTCTATGAAATTATAAAATAAAACTATTTGCGTTTGCCGTTTGTTCTAAACGTGCGGCACGGGCCAAAGCGCAGTGGTACCCTTTGATCTCGCCGATCGCGCGCGGCAAGCGCTCCGGCGGCGTCGTTTTATACATAATACAATACAGTAGGTAATACACCAGTAATGCCAACCTAGGAAATTATTCTCTAGTTCTAGGGATTTTTTCCTACAATAGGGAAAAAGGGAATTTTATCTAATATCTAGGGAATTTTCAACTTTGGATTGTTTTTATTTATTTATTTATTTATTCCACATGTACATCACAGGCTAGAAGCCCAAATAGTACTAAGACAATATTATAACAAGCACAGTAAAATACATACATATATAGACTCTAGTATACCAACAGAAGTATATAGAACAACAATAAAGAACATTCAGTCGACCCAATCACCCCGTCATTATGATAACGACAGCAGCTACAGACCCTGTGCGGCAAAAAAGCGGTAGCAAGAACTGGCGCGATTTTCTTTTAAATGCATAAGGGGTACAACAGTAATCGATGTTGCAGGGTAAGTACCTATTAAATAAGGTCATGAAGCGGTTTAGCACCTCATTTTTGCCTATATCAGTTCGGCTAAAACTTACAGAAAAACTTTGTAATTGTCTGGTGGGGCGAGACGGAACCTAAAATACAATACAATAACAGTTCAATTTATAGAATTTCAGTCAATTTATCAATTTTAATATTAAATGGACTACTAATGACAAGTACCTATTAAATCCTTATATCCTGGGTTATGGTTTGACCACTGTATCTTTTCAAAAATTGCTTCTTGTTGCGCTGATTAATCTAATACGGGTTAATTCGTGGTATCGGGTTTCGGGGAATCACAGATCAACTGCTACTTAGCATCTCTCTGCATGTTGTTGCCCTTTCGTATTTTGTGGTTGTTGCCCACAAAATACTAAGGGAAAAAAGAAATGTCAAGTTCGTGTATTTGTTGCCCCACAGTAATGCCGAGACTGAGCGAGTATTTTCAGTCGTTACCGACGTTAAAAATAAAAAGCGAAATTAATTATCCAGTGAGGCATTAAATGCAGTGTGTTTAATGTTTAATTCGTCTTTCTAGTGAAAACTGCTGCCAAAATTATTTATTAAATGAAAAGCATTTAAGTCTTATGAAAAATGAAAACCTTTATAAAAAAAAGATTGATTTTAAGAATTTTTAGAATTGTTTTTTTGTTTAGAAACTTTTATTTTTGTTAATTCATTTTGCTATCTATGTCCATTGTTACCATGAGATTTAATTTTTATGTATTTTTTTAACTTTTCTGACAATAAAGGCATTTCGTAAATTATTTTTCTATTTAATTTTGATCTAGGGAATTCTAGCGATTTTTTCACAGAAAAATTGGGAATTTTCAGCGAGCTTGGTTGACAACACTGTAATACACACACACGTTCATTAGTGTTTCGACTCTAGCTGAGTTCAGACGGTTTACAAAGTGTAGTACACGCAATTTGTAAATTTCTCGACAACCCGAGAAGACCCGAGAAATTAGCCTCGAGAATTCTCGAGACCCGAGAAATTGATAAGCTCGAGAAATCATGAACCCTACTAGGAAGGAAGAAAATTTATCTCATAAGATATTTTTATTAAATATATTCTTTTTTAATATGACCGAGCCTTAAAAAACTTGATTTTGTATTTTACAAATATCGACGAGAAAAAAAAGGGCATTTCCTATATTGGAGGTCTGTTTCAGTATTTGCAACATTTAACATGTATAATTATAATTTGAAGCTTAGTAGTGATGAGCGTTGTCACTTTTTTTTAAATTATAATATTCAATATACAGAGGTATTTCATACAGACATGAGAAAAAATGTGTCGAGAACTGCCTAAAAAGACAATTATTTTATGAGTAACAGGTTTTTTTTAATAAAATAATAATTAAATCGATCACTTCGTTTTTTAATAAAAATATCTAAAACCGATAACTAGTAGATTCAGTAACATGTTTCAAAATTACTAAGATTGTGACTCAATGGTCCGACAAAGCTCGATATCTCCAAAACCGTTTACGACAGAGAAAAACTAAGAGTACAAAAGTTATAGAAGCCGAAAATTACTTACCTATTCCTAATGTTTTTGTTTAATTAGGTATCAAGTGATGCCACTTACTGGATCAAAAATTTCCAAAATCCAGGAAAACATTATTTTTGTGCCACACTGTAAGAAGTGGCATCATTAAATTGCTCCTTTAAACTAAGATATAAATGTAAAAGTGATGGTTTAATAAAAAATATATTTGTCATTTTATATAGGAATATTTTTTATATAAATGGATTTTAAATTTCACTTCCGGTTTAGACGGAAAAGTCAAAACAATGCCAAAAGTATAATGATGACGTCATTTTTGTCAAAACCAAAAATGATATATAAAAAATCATCTACGTCGACATTGTACCTATATGACAGTTCAAGAATTTCCAACATAATATACAGGGAAGCGATTTTTTTAAATGAATTTTTTGCTATAATTTTTCTATTTTAGGTTAAAAGCTATAAATAAGGAAGTTTTCTTGAGTGGTAGTGGATTTTTTGGAAAATTGTGAAATAGAAAATAATTTTACTTTTTACGCCCTTTTTTCTATAATTTTTGTATATTCAGTTTTTTACCATTATGAACGGTTTCGGATATATCAATCTTTGTCGCACTATCGAGCCACCTTGTATATGCAGAATGTTTATAAAGTATTTGTACAAACTTTGTACGGCAAATGTTTGACTAATTTGAACATAGAAAGTTTATTTGAACTGAGAAGCTTCCTAAATACCTTTTTTAATTAGAAACAAATGTTTACATATCAGAATCATTTTCATGGAAATTTCACATCTGGTTGAAATTAAAAGTTTTTTTTCTGCCCTCAGAGTACTCAGTATTGTAATTTTATATGCTTCTTTAAAGAAAATTTAAATATTTCCTATCACTAAAATAAAGCGCTATAAATAAATAAACCCCTACATTTAAAATATCCTGTTTAATCAAATAATTAAAATGTACATGTAAGGTTAAAATTGGTATATTTTAAAATTTTAAAGCAGAAAATATAGCCTCCATCTTTATTTATTTGTAAGTAATAAAAAAAATTATATTTTATTGAAGATTGCTTAGTTTAAGTTATTCCTACCAAAAAAAGCAAGACCAGCAAGAATCTTGCAGCAAGACCAAGGCCAAGACCGGGTGGTGCAAGACCAAGACCAAGACCAAGACCGGGTGGTGCAAGACCAAGACCAAGACCAAGACCGGGTGGTGCAAGACCAAGACCAAGACCTTCTTTGGGCTTGCAAGACCAAGACCAAGACCAGACTTGCAAGACCAAGACCAAGACCAAGACTAGCCCGGTCTTGGTCTTGGTCTTGCTTTACTCATCACTAAAGCTTAGCTCATAGTCCTGAAAAAAGTGCAAAAACCCGGCAATTTTTTGAAAATGCATAGATTTGCATAAAAATTTGGAATTAAGCTTAACTTACTCTTCTCTTAAAAATTTATATCGTGGCAATGGCTACCCTTTGCTAAAACCTATAAAACTGTACATTAAAGCTTGAGTTGAGTAAAATTTGACTCAAATATGTTAAAAAGTAGTATTTTGTTTCTTTGGAACATTATTTGAAATATTTCAGCCCTTAAAAATTAACCCTTGCTATGATTAAAAAAAAATATTTACCCCTTAAATATTAATACATTATCACAGAGTTTTGCATGAAAATTTGGAATTAAACTTAATTACCATATCTTGAACCAACAATTAATTTGTACAAACCAAATAATTATTTCAATATTAATCATATATGTAAATTAAAAACATGTATATTTATTCATTCCCTGAAATTTAAAGAAAAAAATTCAAATATCATACTTAAAAATATTAGTAACTTACATGGGCATGATACTAGACAAACAGATTTTTTAGAAACAATTCAAATTAAAAGTAATTTTGGAATGAAATCAATACTTTATAACGAAATTTAAATGTACAATAATCTACCAATAAGAATTAAAAAAATAAAAAATATATCACTGTTTAAAATAAATATAAAAAAATATTTAAAATTAATTTGACTGTTTTATTAATGAGTTCTTGTTAAAATTATATATTGTTATTTTTTTTAATGTTATATTCCCTGTAATAAACTTTATAGTTGGTTGGGAATTAAATAAATAAATAAATAAATAAATAAACTTAACTTACCCTCCTCTTCAAAATCTCTATTATGCTAAAGATCGTTTTTTATTTTTTAGGGCTGAAAACTACCCCTTATTGCAGAAAACATTCAAAACTTTCATATTAAAGCTTATGCCAAATAAAATTAGGCTCATATAAATTGCAATTGAAACATAATTTAATATATTTTAACCCTTAAAAATCAACCCTTATTATGATTTAATTAAAACAATTGTTTACTCTAGAAAAATTAACATACTGTCACAGAGTTGTAAATAAAAAATGTGTCTGCTCAAAAGTATTACGAATTTGATTTTGTAATTTTTTAATCCTCAAAAACCCACTCCTTACAATCTTACAATGCAAAAAATACAAAACCGCGGATTTCTAAAAAAATGCATCCAATCGCTTTTAGAATGCTGCAAAAAATTGTTTTTTTAAACATTACTCCTTCAGTTTTTGTGATAAAAAGTTCTTTAAAAAACCATTTTGTTGGTTTTTTAAGAGCTATGACGTCCCATATATTAGAACTGTTTAAAACTTTTACTTTTTTAAAGGGGTGAGTTTAAAAGGCTGAAACAAGGTAGTGCTTGTCAAAACACACACGTTTTAAACGTTTATATCTCACTTAATATCCGTCATACAGTAAATTAAAAGAAGCAAAATATTTGTAATTTAAAAAGCTACAATATACAAGATACCCTAGTAGTTTTTACGTATATCTCTTAGTTTTCGTGTTATTTTAGAGAAAAGGTTATTTTTATTAGAATTCTGGAATTTGATTTTAACTCCAGCAGCTCCATTTTTTTCCAAATTTAGCAATTTAATTCGGTTAAAATTTTAGAATGCATTTATGGTCCATAAATAAAGAAAATTGAAAAAGGGAGCTACAACTCATTTTAATTAGGGTGGTAATTAGGGGGTTGTTTTTAAAGAGTTTTGCACTCAAAAAATTTTGGTCTAATCTTATTTTAATCATAGCTCACTTAACTTTTATGATAGATACCTCTTTAAAGAAAAAAAAGATTGTTATAAATGCTTTAAAATAGTTATTATTAGTTTTTTTTTGATTTGTTTGTTTGTGTTTGATAAATAACAGCTAACCTTTAACAAACCACAACTTGGTTTGTATTGGTTCCCCAGCAATAACAAAAAAAAAAATTTTATTCGTTTTTTTAAAGCTACCATTTTGTTATCAACAGTTTTTTTGATAAAATGCATACTTATCGAGTTATTTGCAAAAAGCCGATTAAAAATATTGATTTTATTAATGAAAAACTGCCATTTTCGATCGCGAATAACTCGAAAAGTATGCACTTTACAAAAATAAAATGCATAGAACATTTTTTGCTTAGAAATCTTTTTTCCATTGATTCCTGTGGTCAAAATAAAAACAAAAATTTCCACCTCCGAGATGGTTTGGCAACCAAGGTAAAGGCGCCCTTCGGCATGATATAGATTTTGATCCTTGGACTATTTCCTACCTACTGTCAAAATTTCAAGTCATTCTATGCCTTTTGAAAAAATTGCTAGGCAAAATGGTTCGTTTTCTGGACTATTAAATAAAAATAATAATTGTGATTTTATTGAAAATATTGTAAATTTAAAATTTAATTATTAAGCAGATGATTTTTGTGTTGGAGGTCAAGAACAATGATAAAAAAATGACAAAATTGTAAAAACCCTTTGTTTTGGGACTTAGACATCGTGCACCTGGTGGTGGTTACAGTACATAGACTTAGTTACAACAAAAAAAGTACTCGGACCAAAACCGGTTAAACCTGCTTCGTCGTTGTGGTTAGTTGTTGTTATTTCTTGTTAATGTTTGGATAATTTCTGAAGGCTTAGAGCCAGACTATAAAAACTATCCATGAAATATGCCCGAGAATCGAATACCTGGAGGCAATTTGAGCCAAATAATTATTGCAAGCAACCAAACAAAGTCAAAATATTATGATATTTTAAAGAATCGGGAGAAAACCCTATACGGTTTGTTTACCCATATTTTTGATATACCATAAAAAGAAACAAATAGTTTAATTTTATATTCCTCCTTAAGGCACCCTATTATTAAATACAAGAACGTCGCACAAAAAAAGATATGAAAATCATAAACTTAGTCGTAAAACTTTGTCCACTTAGGTAATCATAAACCATCGAATTAATATCGTGTTAATCGATTAAAGAAAACAGTTCAACGCAACATTTATAAAATATAATTGATGAAAGAAGAAAACAACTTAATTACCAT